>PVJS01017233.1:0-36418 GCA_004027185.1 Glis glis
TTTTTTTTGCGGTACCAGGGATTGAACCCAGGGGCATTCTACCTCCAAGCTACACACCCCTGGCCCTATTTTTTATACTTTTTATTTTGAAACCGGTTCTCATGAAGTTGCGGAGGGCCTCACTAAGTAGCTGAGGCTGGCCGCAAACCTGGATCCTCCGGTCTCCGCCTCCCAAGTACTGGGATTACAAGCGTGCGCCACCACACCTGGCTCTACTTTAATATTTGAATGCAAATATGAGAAGAAAATTTAAAATATTATTATTGTGTCTTATTTTTCTACTTTGCTTTCTCTACTGAAATATCTCATCTCTGCCAATGTAAAAAATAGGAGTCTAATGATAATCTTTAGTAGGGATTTATAGTACATATCATCAAATCAACTATTATTTCAGTTTTAGGTAAATAAAGGAGTTGAAGATAAAGTTTTAAATACTGCAAACTGAAACCTAATGCAAGCTTAGCGCTTATTTTCATTAATGGACACTACAGGAGTCCCTGTTTATTCACTGGGAGGTTATTTTCCAAGACCCCTAATAGATGCCTGAAACCAAGGATATATGTACTATACCTAACTCTATGTTTTTTATACATACATACCCATGATAAAATTTAATTTACAAATTAGGTATAGTAAGGTATTAACAAGAATAACTAAGAATAAAACAAAAATTATAGCAATAAACTGAAATAAAAGTTATGGGACTGTTTTCTCTCTCTTTTTTTCTCTCAAAATAGCTTATTGTACTTTTAATTTTTTACTAAAGAAACCTCTTTGCAGTTTCTTTTTGGCATATCTGAATGGCTGGTATCACTAATATTTTGCTTTAGGTCAATATTAAGTAAAATTAGGGTTACATGAACACAGCACTGTGATATCACAATAGTTTTTTTCTGATAACAGCGACTGGCTAAAATGTGACTAGTAGGAAGTCGTATATACAGAGTGGATACACTGGACAAAGGGATGATGTGCAGATGGAGTGGGATGGAATGAGATGGAGTGGCACAGTGCAAGATTTTATCAGCTACTCAGTTAGTGAACAATCTAAAACTACTGAATTGTTTATTTTTGGAATTTTCCATGTAGTATTTTCAGATCTCAGTTGACCATCACTAACTGAAACCATCAAAAGTAAAACCATAGAGGAGGGGAAGACTACAGTATAGTATTATGGGTTATTATGAAGCCAAAGAATGGCTTTTCAATTTATTTATTTTTTAGATGCATGTTTCTAATTTTTCAAATAGGTGGAGTATTTTAAACCAATTTTGACAACATTTCTTTGGGTGTCCAGATGCAACAGAATTCTCTTTGTACTTCAAAGATTCCCAATATGTAATCCCCAAGTACCTTTCAATTCATTTCCTATAGCTCTCTTCACGTTTTCTATGTTAAAGGAAAACAGGATTACTTGATGTTACTCAAGAACACCTTACCATCTCTTCACCAAAAACTCACATTTCTCTTTCCATAATTCCATCTCCTTTTCCATGTCTACCTCAACTGTCTCTTTGTTTATGATCCCCATTGCATATACAGAAAAAAACTGGTGTTTTTTTTAAATTTTGAAATGCTTTATATCTCTCTTATGCCAAGAATTTTCCTGCTTTCTCTCTTATGGCCGTGCATACTGTTATTCTGTCTCTCCTATGGTGTTCCTCTTCGGCAGAGACTGTATCTAATATATTCATTGTTCCCTGGAAATGACTAGCTCCATGCCTTGCACAGCACAGGGCCTTGACAAACATATGAATTTATTATTTTATGTTATACCACCCCACTGCCTGTGGAAGGACATCTTTGCATACAATGAAAGTCTTAGTACAAAAACAACAATAAACCTGACTCAATCTGCCACGCAGTAGTCTAAAAGTTTTATTCTTTCATTCCACAAATATGTATTGATCTCCTGTGGTTATCTATATACTACCTGAGTTGGAAAGTAGAGAATTAGAAAAGGTCATATTGACCTGCATTTTGCTATTCTTTTCCAGAATGCAGGTAAAGATCAATTTGATTTTTCCTCTCCTTGCCTTTTTGCTTCCACTCTAAGACTAGAAGAGTGGCTTTGAAAGTGTGTTTCCCTTAGTCATTTAGGGACTATTGAAGGGAAAAAGACTGTGAATCAAGAAGGGGACAAGCACTGAGACTCTACCCTTTTTGGTCAGGGTAACAATAAGGTTCTGCCTTGATTTATTATTGGAACTCTAAAACAAAATAGAAAAACAAAAGAAATGTTCATTTGGAGAATAAAACAAAACAATACATTTGAAAAGCATAGTGGAAAGAAATACACTACTAAAAGGAAGGCAATCTCAGAAAAGTGAATCATACCGTATTGTTATATTGCATTGCTTTGATGAGTCTCTTTCAGTATTCAAGTGGAACTCTTTTTTTTTCAATACTCCTAACAATTTAAAGGAAATTGTATCATTTAACTTATGGAAAATTGTACATGATTATATAAGGTGTAGTGTTCCTGCAGACCAACTAATTTAGGAGAGATGCAGGGTTGCATTTTATAAAAGGTAAATTGGTTCTCAGGTAGTTGTTTTTTTTGGTGTAAGAATACCCAAGTATAAGTTGTTTAGACAGTAGTATTCCTGGTTGGTTTTTCATCCATTTTTTCAACAATTCTCTAAATCACTTTCTTACTGGGGCAAGCTCGCTACAGAAGCTCCAAGCATCTTGACCTTTCATGACGTTGTCCAATTTCCCTCCACACCCCTCTTTCCTTTGATACTTCCCCACTCAACACACATTTCCAGGTTGTGGACCACTGCCTATGCTCTCCCCAGAGAGACTAGAAGCTGCAGCGTGCAGCCTGTTCATCATCTGTGGAGGGAAGTGGGTCCTGCTGGCAAGGGGAAAGGAGAGAGATGGCTGCTCTGTCACACAGCAACTGAGACATGATGTCTAGGAGGGATGCGTTAAAAAAAAACCTAGATTCTTAACTATATTAAATTAGCATGAACCTAACCAGATGCTGCAATAACCTATATTTAAGGCAGTTATTTTGAATAAAGCTGCATTGCTTTTAATTTAGATTTTCCTTCTTTTATTATGTTAAATTGCAAATGGTTAATTGTGTATCACTTGTTTTATTGCTGATTCATTTTCACTTTATTCATATTTGATTGTCATTCACTACTTTGCCTTTTGAAGAGAGATTAAACAGCAAGTTTGTTTGAACTCTGCATGCATTTCTGATTGTTGATGGCATTTATGCATAGTGAGAATTAAGATGTGCTTGTATTTTTCCCTTCTTTGATGCTTGTTTTTGTGTCCACCAAACATGGCCCTTTATTACTGCATTGTTTCATCTCTTTATTTCTATTTTAATCTGCTAGAGGAAAAGATTAACATATTTTAAAGATATTTACTTAACCAGGAGATAAAACATTTTTATATTTTATGTGACAAGACCTTAGATACTGTAGAAAATATTTTCACTTCTTCTACCCCAACTGCTCCTTATCACATATTACCATCTTAAATTTTAGGAAACTAGCTTGCAGAATTCCTATCTGAGACATTAGTGTTTGTATTTTTCCCACTTAATGACCATATTAAATTTTACATTTATAAATTCAGACATTTCCAACTAACTCAGAGGATCTCTAAATAGTGAATATTTCTCAAAATAGTGAAACATTAAAAGGTTCAGAAATATCAAAAATATTGTGTTATCTGCTTAATTTGTTACCCAGAAGTATGAACTGCTCTGAAGATAGAACCCAACTTTATAAAATATACCAATTTTTCAGCTTACATAAATTAATAATTGATTTTGCACTCAGACACACTTATTGATCTATAATTAAAAGCCCTCCAAAGCTATTTTTATTCTGCCTTCCATTCCAAAATGTAACTAAAGTTTCAGAATGCAGAAAAATGTTCAGTCATTGGAGAAGTTTTAAAGGATGTAATCATATCCTCAAATTCTACACTTTGCATAGATTCCCTTACATTTCTATTGTGAGATTTCATAATTTGTTTTACCATTATGATTGTCATAATGTAAAAATTGTCTTGGTAACAGTGCAGAGGAAATTGGTATGATCAGATGTAAATCTTACCTACTGCATTTTTAACCAGAATATATATATTCATTAAGACAGATTTCAGACACCACAAATTCTTTAAGACATCATTCTCCTTACCTGGTAACTTTTAAAACTATGACTACCTATTTATTTTCATGTGCATAAAATATCTTTTGAAGGATACATATTCAAATAAGAGCACTATTTACCTCCAGGGAGGGATACTTAGATGATCGTGGAGCAGGCACAGGGAGGAAGACTTATCACTGAATTGTTCTTACTTTTTAATCATGTGGATAGATTGCTTAATTTCTAACTGAAATTTGAACTATATAAATATATATATATATATATATATATATATATTCATGAATAACACCATTTACATCCCTAAAGCCATTTTCCATATGAATAAAGATATCATTTGAAAAGATATGCATGTGACAGTCAGTGAGATGAATGTCCTTATGAACTATGACACAGTGGCTAGTGAAACACCAGGGATAGGCTTGGAATGGCTGACCTCTTTCACAGCGTCTGAATGCTCTTTCCTGCTGACACTGACACTGTTTGCTTACTGCCTAACTGGGCTCTGCTCAAATCTGTGTCATGGAGATAAAAAGATATTCATCAGGATATTAGTGATTTCTTGTACAAATTTTAAAAATGTACAACATTTTAAAATAACATTTTATTAAGAATTTCACTAAAGTCGGGCATGGTGGCTCATGCTTGTAATCCCAGTACTTTGGGAGGCGGAGACTGGAGGATCCAGGTTCGCGGCCAGCCTCAGCTCTCTCTCTCTCTCTTTCTCTCTCTCTCTCTCTCCCTAGTGAGGCCCTCCGCAACTTCGTGAGACCCGGTTTCAAAATAAAGTATAAAAAAATAGGACCGGGGGTGTAGCGCAGAGGTAGAACGCCCCTGGGTTCAATCCCCAGTACCGCAAAAAAAAAAAAAAATAAGAATTTCACTATACCTCTGACTAGAACATTTTAGTTTTCAAAAATGAACATATTTATTTCCTCTTCCCATTATTGAAGCAATGCAACTTCCTTAGTTTAAAAAAGTCAGAAAATAAAGCCCGGCGTGGTGGTGCGTACATGGAATCCCAGTACCATGGGAGGCTGAGACAGGAGGATCATAGACTGAAGACCAGCCTCGGCAACTTAGTAAGACCCTCCACAACTTAGTGAGACCCTGTTTTAAAATAAAAAATAAAATATGGCTAGGGGTGTAGTTTAGTGGTAGAATACCCCTGGGTTCAATCCCCAGAACCACACACGCACAAAAGAAAACGTTAGGAAATAGAAGTAGAACGATGGTGAAAATATCTCTTTCAGAGAAGACTGCTACTATGTTGGCGTATTTTCTTTGCAAAATTTAGATTTGTGGTTTCCAGATGATGGATCACTTTATATAGAAAAAATTACCTACTGCATTTTAAATTGCTGTTAATTGTGTGTGTGTGTGTGTGTGTGTGTGTGTGTGTGTGTGTGTGCATTTACCACACCATCACCATCCTCATTCCCGTGAGAGGAAGGTGAGGGAAATGTCTATTATAAAAGTGCTTTTAAACATTTTTGCTTCACTTCATTCACGTTTGCGATATGTGCCACGTTAAAGAAAAATGTGACCACCCCATAATGAATTCTCCCTGCAGATCAGAAGGGTTGGAGGGAAAAGGAGGGGGCTAAGATTCTAAGATTCCTGTGAAGCAGACCAAAGCTCTGAGGTCATTTTTGGAGACGCAGAGCACAGAAGCTCCCCTCTAGAGAGAAGCGTGAACAGAGAAGAGAATCAATTGTTCCTTGTCGCAGTGAACATGAGCTGTGGTCTCCTTGATTGAGAAAAAGAGAGGTCTGGAAATGGCGGGAGGAAACTTATATTCCTTTTGCCTGTGAGTTGCCTTTCAATTTGTATTTTTAACGAATAAACTTTCCTTTTAGAGCAGTGTTAGGTTCACAGTAGAACTGAGCAGGACGTACAGAGGAGTCTCCGCGTACCCCATGCACTTTCACTTTGAATCAAAGGACCATCTGCTCCTGTTTTGGCACAAGGGGACCCACTTTTGGAGGAAGAGGGAAATCACAGCAGTTAAACAAATCAAAAAGGTTTGCTATGCCACTCAGGCAACCTAACAACCTGTAATATGACACTTTCCCTGGTAATCTTTGTAAGATTTCAGACACAAGTCAGCAAGTTTAGCTAAAGACGAGCTGCTATCGTATTAAGGGCAAAGGCAGTGAGGAACATCTTAAAACCATCGGTCATTGTTTTTCCTTAAGTGTCACTTTCTTTCCTGTGACTTCATATATTTTATTGATAAGTTTATTATATTTTGATAGTTTATTTAGGAAAAAATGTTAGTTACAATGAATCTATGACTCTTGAATATATAACTAAGGAAGAAAGAATTATACCTTTATGGTATAAAACTATTTTCTAGGCTTGTCTCTTTCCTTCTATCCCTAATTATCACAAGGACCCAAGGACAAGTTCTTAATGTCTTTGGGTTGGGTTTTGGAATAACCTTTCCTTTTCCAATTCTGACCTAGTCTGATCCATTCTCTTTGATGCAATACATGAATCTTTCTACAGCACAAATTTTGCACAACCAGTTCCCTTTTTTGAAAGAAAGAAAAATCAAATGAGCAATTTCTGTCTTCCTATACTCTATTACTGTCAAATCGTGTGAGCTTTTATATCCTAAAATATTAGAATCAGATAAATATAATTTAATAAATCTATCTAGACCAAAATTGGACTACACAGTGGCCAGAAAGAGGGTAATAACTATTCAGAAGTCTGGAATTTCTACTGTTTCTATGGAACTGAGCCATAGAAAGGTTCTGATTCCACAGTACCTTGGCCCAGTTATTTAGATAGAAACATCAGCAGAACAGGAAGGAAGGGCAATTAATCAGGTTACCACTGTCTGATAAAATGATCCCCTAAAACCATTCAACTCCCTTTGTTCTAATTCTGTGCTCTCAAGAGAAACGTCTAATCTATAATTTTGTCTCCTTGGAGAACCTACCTACCCAGCAGGGTATGCCCTTGCTGAAGACTTGTCCCAGTTGTCAAGCCCTAGAATATCCCTCCAATATAATTTGAAACATTGGCACTTGAGATTATGAATTAGCCTCATGTGAATTTAACTCTAGTGACTTGCTCCCCCAGGTTCTCCCAGCGATCTGACAAAACCACATTTCTAATGCTACACCAAGACCATGGCAATTCCATTAAATTATATTTCTTGAGGCACATCCTGTAAAGTAGCCTAAGTCACTCACGAATGTTATTGAAAAATGTACTTGGTTTGACATACATCTATTAAGCACCTGCCTGATGGATTCCATGATGGCTCTTATTTGGAATTTGTGTTAGGCTCTTATTTGGAATCAGTGTTATCACTCAAAAAAAGTAAATGAAAAATTAAAAAAAAAACAAAGACTCATCCTGCTGCAAAAATTAGCCTTAGTTATATTCTAAATCAAAATCATTTCAATACCTGGACTTTAAAGATACATAAAGACTAACATTACATGTCAGTATATTCTAGAATAATTTCTCACAACACTCCTGTCAGCGTACGGATATCCAATAATACTATTTACAGAAAAAATAAAAGCTTCAATACCATCAGCCCTGAACTACAGTGCCAACAGTGTGAATTTCACATCCCCTCTTAAAGTATTCATTCATTTTCCCATTCCCCAATATCATATGATGTGCCCCTTTGGTATTTGGAAAGTAGTATGGCCACATTGCTGGAAATTTTTCTGTTTCAACCTGATAGGTATAGTTCAACATGTACTTGTGTTTGGAGGTCTTTGACAGATTCTCAGGCCTAACCTGGGGCAATTTTTTGTCATCTTTTTTTTTTTTTGTGGTACCAGGGATTGAACGCAGGGGCGTTCTACCTCCGCGCTACGCCCCCGGCCCTATTTTTTATACTTTATTTTGAAACCGGGTCTCACGAAGTTGCGGAGGGCCTCACTAAGGAGAGAGAGAGAGACAGAGAGAGAGAGAGAGAGAGAGAGAGAGAGCTGAGGCTGGTCTCGAACCCTGATCCTCCAGTCTCCGCCTCCCAAAGTACTGGGATTACAAGCATGCGCCACCATGCCCGGCATTTTTTGTCATCTTATGACTCAGTTTTCACTGTAAAAGGATACTGTATTACCCACATTGGGGGTGTTTGGGGGGTTTATTTAGACCTGTATATTCTAATGTCTATGTTTCACACATAGAGACTCTTAGCACATTACACATACCAAGCCTCAGTCTCGTGATTATGTGTTTTCCCATGCTGGTTTACTGCAGGAAATGTGGGAGTGGAGACTGCTCCCTTGCTTTGTGGTTGACTGAGACCTCTGGAAATCTGTGCCCATTCCGTAGGCTGCATTGAGTGCATAGCAAGATCAGAAGGTTGTGTGATGCTAAAATCTGTGGCCATTGTTCTAACAGATTGTGAATGGCATGTACTCTCAGAGTGGCTCTTCTCATATGCTCTAAATGCAGTGTTAGAGCAACTGTAAATTTCCTTGGCTTGAGTAGGTTTCGAAGATGAATAAATCCACCTCTCTCAAGGGAAGCATTTCCAGTATCTCAGTGACCTTTAGTCAAGAATTCTCTGCTGAGTCAGAGCCTATTGGAAATAAATGCTGAGAGCCATAGTTTTATCCCCCAGGGAGTCACATTTTCTTAGCATCTGTTTTCTTTTTTTTTTTTTTTTTTTTTTTGCAGTCCTCGGGATTGAACCCAGGGGCATTCTACATTCTACCTCTGAGCTACACCCCCAGCCTTTTTTTTTATTCTTTATTTTGAAACAGGGTCTCGCTAAGTTGTGGAGGGCCTCACTAAGCAGCTGAGGCTGGCCGCGAACACCGGATCCTCCGGTGGTCTCAGCCTCTCAAGTACTGGGATTACAAGTGTGGCCACCACACCTGGCTCTGTTTTCTTTTTAATTAAAGGAATTCTAATTATTTAAGGTTTTCATTTCAAAATGTATATTAATAAATACATAACCTATGAGTGAGATAAACATAACTCCTCTACATTTTTAACTTGTAACCTTGATCTCTGAAGGTATGTTTGCCTGGAATGTGTAATAATTTGCTTTAAAAAAAAAGTTGCAGCTGGGCGTGGTGGCGCATGCTTGTAATCCCAGTACTTGGGAGGTGGAGACCTGAGGATCCCGTTCACAGCCAGCCTCAGCTACTTAGTGAGACCCTCTGCAACTTTGTGAGATCCAGTTTCCAAATAAAGGATAAAAAATAGGGCCGGGGGTGTAGCTTGGCAGTAGAACGCCCCTGGGTTCAATCCCCAGTACTGCAAAAAAAAAAATAAAGTTGCAGTAAATAATTTTACTGGTTATCTCATTAGTAGGTTAAAAATAAAAGTTTTTATTGTTCCATTCATTTTAGTTCTTCCTTAAAGCTATGAGGACACCAGCCCATTTATTAATAATCCTGCCAAAGGATGTGACAAGATTCACAAACTACAATAAACATCATGTTTGCTCTTCTCTCAAAATTTTAAATATGTTATGTTCACAGGCATAAGGTTATTGGGGTATAATATCCGATACACATTTAAATCTTACTCTCACTTTGGTAGACCGTACATTGCTTTTCTCTCCTTCAGTGATCAATATGTAATTCTTCCAAAATGCAGTATGAGCACTGGAGCATAAAATTTCACTTTCTCTTAATAATGAGCTTATTCTGGATATGAAGCTCTGAAAAGAATTTTGGTAATGAAACCTAGTTACTTAAGCTTTTGAGACATTTATAAATGACCATAGATAGGCTAAGTATCCATTTCTTCCCATCTACATACACAAAATAGATGTCTTTGAAATGTGATTGTATTTTCTTTTTTTTAAAGAAAACCTGATATTTTCTTTGCTATTCTAATCCAAAAATGATCCCTTCCCTTCAGATCAATCTCCTAAAGCTTTCTACCCCCACTCTCGTCTCCATCTTGAACTTTATGCTTGGAGACATTTAATGAAAAGGACCAAAAAAAATTCTGTCTGTATGTCTCTTTGGAAATTCAGTTTTCTTGAAGATCAGGGACAGTACTCAATAGATCCCTCAACGTTTAAACTTTCTGAATATGACATGATTTGTAATATAGAAGTAAAGACACATCAAAGTTGGCAATTCAAAAATGTGACCTGTCTATTGTACTTTACTTTTAGGTGAGTTCATGAGCTTCTCCCTGCTGTGTCTCTTTCCTGTCCCATTTTAGGCAGACAGAAGAATAATAGAAATGATTTTCCTCTGTGTTTAAGCACCACAGTTCATATGAGGATGATATTAATTTCTATCATATCATATTCAATTTTAAAACTACATAAAGTATGAAATTATATTAAATGCTTTAATGAACAAAATAGATTTTAATGCTCAAAGACATAATTTTAGTTTGGCTGATTAGATTTCTTACAGAAATATTCTTTGTGTCCTCTACTAGCCTGTACTCTAAAGCCAATAAATGATCAATTGACAACAGGGCATATTATTTTTTAGAATGCATTCATAAGGCAAAATTAAAAAGTAAGCCAGGAATTGTCATATAAGAGATCGAACACATTATAACTTAAATACTGTTTGAAAGAGCTAGAGCAATCTGGATTGAGATGTAATAAATTTTAGTAATTATCACTCCCCAATATGGGCTTGCAAGGGCATTTGAAGTCAACTTTTATGATTGAAACAATAATTAATTAGTAATAAAAATTCAAATAATACATTCTATATATAACTAAACAACTTTTAGTTCATAATACTTCTCTACCAATTCTGACTTTATTATATATTAAGTCCCAAGTCATGTCACTATTTAATGTATGTTATAGTCACCTTTGGAAAAAGTTAAACTATTCTATGTTTCATATTTTACATAACTGGAAAGAAAATTAAATATTTTATGCTTAAAGTTTAGCTTTTTCCTAATGAATATCTATGAAGATTATATACATTTTCATTTTTTTAACTTTCTAAATTTTCCCTACCATGAAAAATCTAGTAAAGTGCTTCTTCTTGCTAGTTATAATTGGGGACACATAGATTAATAAAGAAGAATGAACTCTTGCAACATTTTTTTGTGTGTGGTACCAGGGATTGAACCCATGGGGGTTTCTACTTCTGAGCTACACCCCCAGCCGTATTTTATTTTTTATTTTGAAGAGGTTCCCTCTAATTTGCTGAGGGTCCTACTAAGTAAGTTGCTGAGGCTGGCCTCGAATCTGTGACTCTCCTGTCTCAGCCTCCCAAGTATATTATTTCAATATGTGATTTCAGGAAGGTTACCATGCTGGGCAGGAAGAGCTTAATGTAATAAACACAATATCTCAGCATAACATATATATTTATATATGTTATGTCTTTGTTGATAACGTGAAGGTTATCTAAATGCATAATAATTATTCCAAGGCCCTTATAAAGGGAATGGACAAAGGGATTTTTTCTGGAAGGAAAGAATTGCAAACCTATGAAGTGCTTGTGTTTATTTGCTAAAGCAAGGAACACTGCATTATCTGAAGGAGGCTGTATTTGATCTTCCACTCAACTATCTCGTATCCTTGTAGATAAATCATTTTCTGTATGAATAGATATAATTCTAAATACCGTGTGCTTGTCAGATCCATGAAGTGACTTGGAGAAGGCCTTATTTTCAAAATTATCTTGTCAATTTCATTGTGACAGTAGCAGAGGCAGGTAGCAGCAGTTTTCTTCTGATTATGTTAAAATCTCATCTATTATTTAGTTTAAAGCTGACAGCATATATTAAGGCTTAATGAAGGCTTTCAGTAATTTCAGACTAAATTTATCTTCCCCAATTTTATACATTTTTGTCATTTGAGGGTTATAATTTTATCAAAGGTTAATTTCAGGAGGAGTTTTTTCCAAATTATTTCAACATTAAATAAGCAGTGCATGGATTTGGGGGAAATGTATCCATGTGAAACTATTTTTAGCAGAAGTGAAAAGATAAAACATGCATTTAAAAAATGTTTTGAGTTTTTTTCTAGTAGAACAAGGTAGTTACCATTTTTGTCCACATTTAGCAGTCATCCCAGCTTGTCTGCTACACCCCCATGCCAGCCAACCTAATGCATGAAATAGAAATAGTTTTAATGTCAGTGAAAAACATTAGACTATAATGGTGTATGAAATAGTGCTAGATTAATTACACAGATAAATAGAAGGTGCATATTTAGGTGAAGATGTGTTTGGAGGATAAATATTTTGCTGATAAAATAGTATTGAATTTAGTTATTTAATTTTTAAACAGAATTTTTGTTACATTCTTTTAGATTCCTTTTTCCAATAATTCCCCCCTCCCCCTGGATGTTTTTGGTTGATGATGTATGTGTCCAACCACTCTTGGAAAATGTGAATTCCTAGAGCTCAGAAGAAAAAGAAATTGCTTTTACTTTCCTCTCACATTCTTTCTTAGAACTAACTTAACATTTGGATCCAGCAGAGAATTGGCCTCCTATAGCCAAGACTGCCAGTTTGAATGCTTTTCTAGAATTTTCTAAATGTTACATGGAAAACAGAGTCACAGCATATGTGTAAGGGTTAAAGTTCCTTCTAGGCTGACACACCACCCAAATTCTCAGCAACAGCCCTATGTTGGAAAAAAGATAGAGTCTTCTTTCATATGGAAAAATGTGGCAATCTAGAATTATTTGGTTTAAAAGAAAACCATATTTTAGTGACAAATGATGGAGAATTTGGTTATGTACAAACTATTAATGATATAATTTGTCACTTGGTGTGAAATTACTATAAAATAGTTAACAGTCTTAGAATTTATATTTTGGATATGTTGTGGATATTAAAATGCTTTTTATATCAAATATTAAGAAATAGTTCAGCAATGCTACCTATACTTATTCTAGGAAGTGCATTATGTATTACAATGCTGAACACCTCAAATATTGGAAGTTTAAGGGTAATAGTTATTGTTGATAATTTGTCACAAAGCTACTATGTTAATTATAAGATTATAAAATGTCAGGAAAGTCAAACCTATATACTAATAGCATACAGCATAAAAAGTAAAGGACTGATTTTATAAAGTACTCTATTAGTCTCTTTATATATTCATTTAATAGTTTTATGAAACTGCTAGTTATGAGGCAAAAAATATTTTCTCCCATTTGCAAATTATTAAAGGAAATAATAAAATTGGTCAAATACATCCACACATATATCCCTTTATCTTAACCATTATCTTAGTCTAAGTTCCCCCAAAGTCAGTATTGGTGTAGAAATATGTACATAAGCAGTTCGTGCTGATGGTAATACCAGGAAGCATTGGTCATGGATTAAGGAAGTAATTCTGGGGAAGAAAGGAATTTAATTCAAAGTGAACCAGTGAGCATGTTACCACTATGGGCTCCCAGTGTCCAGACTTGTTGCTAACCTCTGGGAGGATAGAGAGTTCAGCTCAAAGTCATGGTATCCAAGGGCAAGGAACCTGAGTATTGGTAGATGTATATCCATCATCCATTCTGTCATTGGCTGAAAACGCTTCATGAGGACGGACATTAATTTCTCTGCCATTCCAGCCTGTAATATATAAAAATGCAGACTTATGCAAGTCAAAGAAATATTTCAAGGTTAAATTTGAAAGAATTACAGTAAAAAATTCAGACTATCAGGAGTCAGTGAATGACACAGACATGTGAACAAAGTACCACAGCTTCCTGTAACCATGGAATATGGAAGGTGTTGGCATGGGAATGGTAGGGTAAGACAATCGTCTCTACAGATAACTATTTAGCATCTACTTGTAGGACAAGGTGATAAAGTTATTCACAGGAGTGGGTTAAAGTGGTGTAATATTTCAAATTCAAATATTCTATATGATGACACCTCAGCCACATGTGTCTCTGGGATGTGATAGAGCTGAAGTCAAGGAGGAAACTGCTCATCCACGTGAAGAGTGTGGAAAAGTAACAAAAAAGACGAGCGCTGTGGACAGGCCTGCCATACAGAATACCATCCAGGGGCTCCAGATTTTAATTCAAATGATAGAAGTGACTAGAACTAGATTTATTCAAACAATACCAAACATGATGTATGGACTAGTACTTGGGAATTGGGCTGCAATAGATGGTAACTGGGAACTTTGTAAACAAGAGAAAGGGGAAAATACAACTTCAGTTAAGAAAACAGTCAAATGCTATCAGATAGATTATGATTCAGAGAAGAGATGAGAGTGGAGTTGTGGTGAATTATGTAGTATCAACAGTGAAAATTAAAGAGAGAAAACCAGAAGCCCTGTCCTTTCAATTGGACTAAAATGAACTACAGCATGTTAACTATAGAGTTACTGTGATCTGTGTATTTACAAATGTATTTCAAGTGCATAGAACTATGTCTCTCATATACTCAATAAGCATAATTAGAATAGAAAAACAGACAAACACTGATTTAAATCTTGGTGTATTGAGTCCTGCAGATGATGGAACAAATGAACCTGGCAAAGAACATTTTTGGAAGGTGAGGCAGTATTGGAGGGAACAAAATAGGGATTCAACTGAACTTAATTCAAATTTCTAATGAATTTAATAATGTCTTTTTATATCCATACCCCCTATTTGATTTATTCTCAGCAATCAAATACAAGTACTTAATAATTTTGAATTTCAAAATCTCATGAGGTATGTCGTTATCTAACAGTGCCTTCAAAGAAATATTGAGGCCGGGCGTGGTGGCGCACGCTTGTAATCCCAGTACTTTGGGAGGCGGAGACCGGAGGATCCGGGTTCGCGGCCAGCCTCAGCTCTCTCTCTCTCTCTCTCTCTCTCTCTCTCTCTCTCTCTCTCAACTTAGTGAGGCCCTCCGCAACTTTGTGAGACCCAGTTTCAAAATAAAGTATAAAAAAATAGGGCCGGGGGTGTAGCGCGGAGGTAGAACGCCCCTGGGTTCAATCCCCGGTACTGCAAAAACAAAACAAAACAAAAAAAGAAATATTGAATTTCATGGATACAAAATATGCATTCTCAGAACCAAATGACAATTCATGGGATATATAAATTAGGATATATACATTAGGGATATATCAGCATTAGGAGGTGGTGATGTAGAAACTCATATAAGGAGTCAGCAAGCATTGTCACTTGGTCTGTAGTAAGTGCCCTAGGAGTAAAGGTAAAAAGATTGGGGAAGCTTTCAAAAACTTAAAAATGCTTACGTCTACATGGGTGTAGCATCATTTGAACTATTTCTCTCATCAGTTCTTCCTTTTCTACTCCTCAGCTCGTTCCCCCATTACCTTCCACTATTTCACTGCTCACTCTTCTCAATTATCTAAAGTCCCTTTTGTTTCCTATTTTCTCTCTACCTTCCACATATGAGAGAAAACATCTGACCCTCAACTTTCTGAGACCGGCTGATCTCACTTAGCATAACATTCTCTAGTTCCATCCACTTTTCTGCAAATGACATAATTTTGTTGTTTTTTTATGGCTGAGTAAAATTTCATTGTGTATACTTACCACATTTTCATTATCCATTTTTCTGTTGATAGAAACTCAGGTTGGTTCCCTAATTTGGCAATTGTGAATTGTGCTGCTGTAAACACAGAGGCTGCCCTGATTACTCAATTTCATATCACTCAGGGATCCAGACTTCTATCTTGTCCTATTGCTGTATTGCAGGGTGTACCGTCTTCCACATGGTTGGAGTTTGGTTCACCCCTGGTTGCACCTTCAGAAACTGGAAAAGTGATCAGAAAAATATAAGTGCAAAGTGTTAAGTCCCAGGCTCAGAAGCTGCACACTCCACTTCTGCTTAATTCTATCAAGAGACTCAATGATAACTTAATTTTGAGGGAAGCTGGCAGCCATCTTCCCTGTTGTAAATATATTAGTAAAGAGAGAAAATCAAATTTAGGTGAACTATAAGCAATCTGTGCCAAATGCACAAAATAGAAGGCAGAACATGAGGCAGCAAACTGCTCAAATCATCTGGGTACTGGAATATTTAAAGTTAGATTTCCCTAGGAGTATTCATCTTCTAGTAAACAAACAACAGAACTTGAAAAATCCCATAGTGAATTTAAGGGAAATTTATCCTCATTTCCTTTTCTTTGGTATGTTTTTTTAGTGTTCATTTATGCTTTACTGGGTAAAGTTCATTGTATGGATGACAGAAAAAATATAACTAGCAATGGAAATACATGATTCATATTTTGTTAAAATTGTTTATAATACTTCTATTTTGAAGATTAGTACTGGTTTGTACAAAAAAGATGAAGCTACCAATCTTAATACACTACATTATTCTTCATACATTATGTCTAATCTGGGGATCTAAGAAAATCCAGATTAAATCAAATGGTTTCAAATTCTATGTAAATATAGTAAGACTCTTAGTAAGTGTAGTAAAGAGACTCTTGAAAAATAATTTGATGAAGGAAGCTTAAAACATAAAAGTATTCCAGAATTTATTTTTCGTTTTTTTCTGGTGACATATTTTGATAAAATGATTTATTTCTAATAATACATGCATGTAACACAGACTTTAGCTACTACTCAAAATTCTTTTTATTTTATATCAGTTCTTTTTAAAAACTTCTTGATTGTCTATTTTGTTCATTTAGTTGATTGTTAAACATTTTCTTTTTAAATTATGCCAATCAATTTTCCTAACTATTCTTACACGCTCTAGGGTAACTGTATAAAATTAGATTTTTACTATCTCTCTCTCTCCCTCTCTCTCTCTCTCACACACACACACATGTTCATAGGTAGATAAATACAGATGTAGACATATATATAGTCATTAACTTAAATTTAGACATATGAAATTCATGTTCACATAGTTTACTTAGTATAGGATTACCACTGAGATTTACAGATCCTGTCACATTAGAAATATACTATATATTTATTGAAATTATTGATTTAAATAGAAAGTATTTTAAAAAAACTCAAGCAATATGTTATTGTCTTTGTTGTTGTTTGGTACTCGGGATTGAACTCAGTGGCATTCTACCTCTGAGCTACACCCTCAGCCCTTTTTATTTTGAAACAAGATCACTCTACGTTGCTGAGAGTCTAGCTAAGTTGCTGAGGCTGGTCTCCAACCTGAAATCCTTCTGTCTCAGGCTCCCAGGAACTGAGATTACAGGCGTGTGCCACCACAACTGCAAGCAATAAGTTAAAAATGTTAATTTTTTCTCATTTGGCTTGGATAATTTGAAACTGGTGATATGTTATCTATATTGGGGGAGCTAAACAACATTTATTGACAGACTAATATGTCCCATTCACTCTGCAAACCTCTTATTTATGCTCACTAAAACTCCATAGGGCAGACAGTATTATTGCTCCCTTTTTCTTTCTTTCTCTTTCTTGTAGATGGGGAAAGTAGATGTCAAAGGGTTTTAATAACTTGACAACGTATCTATGCTAGCAAGGCTAGCATAACTAGCTTTAAAGATTGTGCCCTTCTATCAATATGTGTAGTCTCTTTGTAAATTACTGCTAAATTTCCATTTGTGTGTTGAACCATCAATTTCTTACACAATAATGATAATAATTATGTCAATTCTGTCTTTCGCTCATATATATGTAATTAATACCGTGCAGATTTCATATATTCAAAACAGAATCAAACCAATAAACAGAACAGTTAACTTGATTAACTATGCATTTATTTCTTCGGATTTATAAATTGTCAGTTGCTACAATGAGTGCTACATTTCCATTGAAAATGAATATTATTCTTCAAAATTCTGCTGTTTAAAATGGAACTTCAATGAATGACTGTATTAATTACTGAGCACAGTGAGAGATAATGAAGTAGGTAACAATCATGGAAGAAATGCATTAATATTAAATATTTACTGCATAACTCATCCTTATTGGACACAGCTGTCGATAAAATATGCCCTTACTCTTGACAAGTGGCTCCTGTGTTTTGCTTGTAGATTAGCTCGCAGCCCTGCTCTGTATTCTTTATCTTCATCGCTGCACCAGTCTTTTAATGAGGCAGTGAAATCTTCTGCATAGTGATTAGGAAAACACAGTTAAGAAGGTGTTACAAAGAGATGTTTCTGGAAGCTATGCAAAATGGATCTCAGTTTTGGAACCTCCTCCGTGTACAGTATCCAGGAAGCATGTTTGGATTTAAAAAAAAAAGCAAATGACAACAGACCAAAATTTGAATCTTCATTGCTGAAATGTTGGGTTTAACTAGAAAAAGTCTTAATCCATGGTTGGCACATTATAGCAACTCCAGGCTAGAATGGCAAGAAATGAAGGTGGTGAAGTCCTTTTGTGTTGGAATTTAAATGGAGAGCCCAAAAGTAAATTTATGCAAATATTTTTAGTACTGTAACGTAATATATTGAAAACATGCTTCAGAAAATTGAGAGACTGAGTCATGATTATATTTATCTTAGTATAAGCATTTTAAATGATAATAATTTAGAAGACATAATGGTTTTTCCATGATTTCAAAATGTAAACAATGTAACTGTCCAAAGTATACATGACTTGATATTAGTTAGTAGTTATACAGCTCAAAATACAGGTCACATTTATACATATTTTTATAACTATGAAGCAATTATTTTTATTATTACATCAAATATTAATAAAGTTATTACTATTACATGAAACCAGGTATAAAAATATTGATTTTATGAAAAAAGAGTATAAGATATAAAAATTCAATAAAATTGTCAAGGAAAATTGAAACAGTCCTAGCACACTAATTGACATCTTTGATTTTTTTCAAAGTTCCATTTCTATTATTTGAATAAGCTTCCAGTGGTGGTAAAGATGAGGAAAGATAGATCATATTGTGTGGGTGCAGATATTAACAGAATTTTTTTATATTAACAGAATTTTGTATTGATTCAAATATTAATACAGTATATGGAAAATTAAACTTGTTTACATCAATATCACTATTTTATATGGTTAAAATAATATCATATGTAAATATTTTATATGGAAAAGACATAGAAATAAGTATCTTTTCATCAGCAGAGAATTATTCCAATCTGCAATTTTTTCCAATAATTGAAATATTTATAGGTGAATGAAGTTTTATCTTGTAATTAGTTGCCTTCTAGAAACAGTTATAGGTTTTCATGTCTATTGATTCATAAACCCTGAGGCAGTTCATTCATAATCTTTTTGTTTCTGGTAGTTTTTTCTATGGTTTGATTTTATGGGACATACTGTCAGACAATACAGTAAAGAATAGTTCTTAAATATAAAGGTGGTGGATACAAATGTCTTTGATTAAAAAAACCCCAAAAAGCCCATACCCTTTTCATACCTCAATGGACATGATGGACATACACAAACTTTTCAAAACCAATCACTGTGCTGAGCACAGGAAGGTGGGGAGGGAAGAGGGAATAAGGTGGGAACTGGGGGAGGACTCAACACATGCTGTGTGCGTGTATACCTCTACCACCCTGAACTTCATCAATATGTATGATTACAATGCACCAATAAAAAATTAATAAAACATCCAAAAATACAGGTAGAAAAGAAGGTAGTTTGAACAGACATTTAACACCTTTAATCTCTGTTCATAATGATGAGAATTCCTCCAAAGGCCAAGCTGTGGGGACATTTTTGTCTATAAATCAATTTGGTTCTTGACTTTCCTACTTCAGGAGTCTGCTTCTTTGAATTGTCTGGTAACATACCACATATCCCTCTGTTTCTCAGCTCACAAATGTCCCTGTTCTCACCCCTTCCCATCCCGCTTCTCTCCTTCACCTCCTACCTGAGGATCTATGTCTTTCAGAACTGTACTTACCTTTCTTCATGATGGAGGGAAGAAAATGTTAATATTCAATCAAGCATTTTGACCTAAAAATCTAGAGAACTTAGAGCATTTTAAAATGATTTAGGATGTTTAATCATAGACTTAAAGTTGTTTTATGAAAAATTTGTTGATACTCTGCCAATTTTTTCAGTTCCTTAAAGAGTTCATATTGTTTAAAAATATAGATACCAGCTATTTTCTTCATCAGACACTTGCCCTGACCAGCGTCTCACCTAAGGTCCTGTTGATCCACGTTCCTAAAATGGACTACTTCATACATCTTCATCTTTCCTTGGGTCAGACTTCAAACCATATTTCATGTAGACTCCAGGAGCAATCACATAGTGGAGAATATGGAGAACTGTATTTTATTTTCCTTGGTCTTTTAAATCACATCAGCAGAACTAGAATTTTATATAATTTTCATTAAATGTGGAGAAAGAAACTGCTTTTTCAAAACTTGGTTTTACAATTCATTTTGTCATCCCAAAATGTTTAAGAATAAGAAAGGTAGTTAATGAAGAAGAGATAGTTTTAGTTTTCATGATCTTTATGCATATATATTAAGACTTCTGTGATAATTTTTATAAACACCAAGTTTAATAAACTTTTTAAGTTTATAAAATGTAATGTCCTTATATTTCAAGCCAGAGAGGAAAAGATAAAATAAAAATATGAAATATTACTTATTTCTAACTTTGTCCCCAGTTATTTTTTTCTAGGTAAGGGTCACAGTAATGATGTTGAAGGGGAACTGTTATACCATTGCTGTGAATTTCCATTTTTGTTAAATAATTGGAGGTTAAAAAGTGGCAGACGACCAAGAAAGAGGTAATTTAATGTCTTAAGAAATCAGAAAATAAAATCCATTATACAAGCAATCACAAACCCTATGGTTAAATCCAGAAATGCCTCTTATTAACTTGTGACCATAGATATTTTATCTAACGTGTGTGTGTGTGTGTGTGTGTGTGTGTGTGTGTGAGAGAGAGAGAGAGAGAGAGAGAGAAAGAGAGAGAAAGAGAGAGAGAGAGAGAGAGAGAGAGAGAGAGAGAGAATTATTTTAAATAATTGTTTTTGTTTTGTGGGATTTGGGAGACTAGGTAACCCTAAATTCTTCAGCCTAGGCCAAAGACCCAGGGGAGGATTGCAGTTCCAATCAAAGGGAGTTTGATGGCAGAATTCCTTCCTGCTCAGGGCATCACTGTCTTTGTTCTATTAAGACCTTCAACGGATTGGATGAGACTCACCCACATTAAAGAGGGTAAACTGTTTTCCTCCAAGTCCACTTATTTAAGTATTAATTTCATCTAAAATATGCCTTTGCAGCAACATCAGAATAATACCTGACAAAGTACCTGGGCATTGTGACCCAGCCATGTTGACACATCCATTTGAGTATCACATTATCACATTGGATATTAAAATATTCCTAGGGATATTTCAAATATTTACTTTCAATTACATGTTTAAAGTGTGTGACCTCAAAGTAGAATTATTATTTCTTTCATTATTTTTAAAGTGTTGGAATAATATTTAAAATATGAATTGTGTGTATATGTGTATGATGTGATGATAGCCACTTAAAGGATCATTATGCAGACTTAATGAGTGGGTCTTCATAAAGTATGTAACGTGATCCCAACAAGGTTTATGGACTCAATGTGTTACATACTATTAGTATTATTGTAAAAATGACTGAGTTCATATGCCCTGTATTTTAATGTCCACCTCCTTCCCAGTCAAGGAAGGAGTTGTATGTGTTGATAATGCTCCTAGGCTGCAGACTCACCGTCCTGGGACATCAAAGAAGGAGTTCATAGATATTGCTCCCAGTGACATCGAAATAACAAACAGCTGGCACAACCAAAAACACATCTAGTTTGAGATTGACAGAATGAATTTTCCTGGGAGGAGAAATTTTCCTGGAGGAGGATCTTCCTAGTTAAGGTCTGTATCAGTGTTTCCTGCATGTAACTAGAAAGTGTAGAGGTGCACTGGGCACTGCTTGCTCTGGCTGGTATGAACCTCACCTTCTCTCCTCTTCAGCTTCGTGATTCTACAAAGAAATATCCCTTGTTGTGCTAAATTTAACATCGATTGATAGGATAATTCATTCCTACGAAAATCTTGAATTATAAATCATTTCAATGGGGAGAAATCCTGGAAAGGCTCAACTTTCCTCCTCTTTCAATTTTTGAGGACCCAGAAAAGTTTCACTTATTTGATTTGGTTATATTCTTGGAAGTAATTATTACTTGTCATGTGTCCAGAATAAATATAAGTTTTGGGTGATCTGCCATCAATTTTATATAACAATGAATTAGATAGTAAAGAGCAAACTAACCTATAAATACAGTCCCACCAAATTATTTATAAATATTTTGGTAGCAATACATTTATCTAATCACTAAAAATGCTCAGATGAGAAAAACAAAATTTATTTTCTAAAATGAATGGCAATTTATATCAGGTTCTTTTTCTAGTTGTTTTACATTTCTAAGTAAATTATTATTTTTCATTACTTTAATTAAAATCAATTGAGAGAGTTTATTATTTTGGATAGCTAGAAATATTCAAAATATTCAAGTTGGAATGTCTTACATTAATTGCACAGAAGTACTTTAAAAGAAAGAAAAATAGCAGAAAACCGAGCTCCTGTCTATCATCTAAATAAGACAAAATAATGAATCATTGAAGGAAAATTGTCTGCGTGTTGTCTATATTTCAATCTAATTATACACTACCTCAAATGATTCACCAATCTATTGAGATGTCTGTTTTTTAAGTAATTCACCTCAACAGACCTGACAAACTGAAAAATAAACTGAATCTATTTGATAGAATTATATAGATATGTTGACATGAAAAGTTTTTGAGATCTTTTATGAGGAATAAGCTTCATTATATATCTTTATATAACAGGGAAGAAACAGTTGCACAATTTGAACATTTCTTCTAGACATGCAATTACATGCAAATATTTTTCCCATGTTAAGATCTGTGTATTACAGTTTAGCACTCCCATCTATTTTTAAACACTATACATATTAAAGAACATATTTCTCCATTTAAAAAGTGATATTTTGTTAAAAATATTTATAGGTGAGTTACAGGGAAGATTATAGAAATGTTGAATTGAAGAGGGCAGATGAATGAACTGAGTCTCTATTATATTATCACTCCTTCATGAGTTTTCATGTTGCATGCACATTATCTACTGCAGTCCAAGGTCAACTGTCTGTCAGTGCACTACAAAGATAGCAGAGAAAAGAAAATCCTACTATTCACTCAACTTGTTAAAATCCATCCCTTCCTTTTTAATAATCAATCCCCATATACAGAGAAGACTATTATTTTTAATGCATGGCTTGCAAAATAATTTAGATCCACAGAAGCAAAATGTGCCTTTTAGTCCCTGCAGCCTTTAAAAATACACTATGCTAGATTAAACTATCGATTAATCTATCCATTTATCTATTTGCCCATTTATCTATCTTTAAAGATACCAATAAGATCTGAAGTGTTTAATTATACTTTTATAATAACTAAAGTTTGAGACACATACACCACACACACACACACACACACACACACACACACACACATGTGTGTGCATGCACAGGCACACCACTGCCGTCCATGTCCTGGGCAGTCACAACTATTCTGACAGATAATCGTTTCCTCCCTGTTGCAGTATTCAAAATGACCATATAAAAAACCTCTTTAAGAATACTCTATTTTTGGTTCACGTGGTTTGCAGCATGTTACATTGGACAGCAGATTAGTAGCATGATTAGTTAAGACTTTTGCCTGAAGGCATAACCATTAGGTATGTGTTTCTCAACCCTCAAGAGGAAAGAATACCACATTGTCAAAAAACCATCTGTTTCTTTCCTCTTAATGACTACAAAACTTTAAAAGTTTGCTTGTGGATGCTTAACGGGTTTCTTTCTTTTTCTTTCTTTCTTATTTTTTTGTTTTTTCCACAGGAGTATTAGTTATTTATAGACAATTCTGTATTAATAGTCCTTTATTTCAACACCTGGCTTGTCAGCATTCTATTTTATCCAAGAAAGCGAGGCATTTAAAAAGATAAATATGGAAAAATGTGTTTAAGTTCTTAAAAGTGGAACTAAGTACTGAGAAGTGTAATTCAAGGTATTTCACAATATGCATAGCATCTTTCATAGATTACAGAAGAGTAGAGCCCTGTCATATATGTATTATTATTTTTTAGCTATTCTTTTGAAGCTTACATTTTAGGAGAGCTGAGACAAAAGAAAAGGAAATAAAGGAATATGATGCTATTGTTTAGTGTTAAGTGACAATAGAACACTAGGATAGGATAGAATTATTTACTCAGGTTGGCTTTTTCTCTTTTTTTAGATGTTACTGGTTACATTTATTTATTTATTTGTTTTATACTTTTTATTGGCGCATTATAGTCTTACATCATAATGTAGTCCATAGTAATATTGACATATATGCACACAGCACTTGGTAGGCTTTTCCCCCTAACTCCCCACTACCCCCACCCCCATTCAGGACACTGAGGTTAACATTGGTATTCACTTGTATGTACATAATGTCAATGGAAGTGATTCCTTCATTGATTCTCCCGTTCCCCACCCCCTTTCCTTGGCTCCAGGGGAGTTTCTTCTCCATTATCTGAAGGTCCCTTCAGTATCCCAATTCTGAAGCAAATATTTTTCTGTAATGATTAGTTTAAAGCTCTCTCTGCATTACCTAGATATTGCACTGAATTTTCCACTTATCTTCTGCAGGGGTGATGAAAGAACTCTGGACTGTGTGTTCATTCAACAGGTTAGATGATTTGTCCTTGAATAATTTAACAGAAAATCCAACTGGCTGTTTCCTCATAAACCATTCTACGTGGAGGAGGTCACCAGAAAAGTATTAAAATTCTGAGCTACTTTAAAGATTTATATTTTAAGCATAATTATAAAAATTACTACTAGCATGATATCCTACTTTGAAATAAGATTTTTTTTAAAAAAACATGAAGCTATCAAACCCCATTATGGGCTTCATAATAAGTTTCTTATGTCTTCTTTAAATACATGACAATTTTAAATGAAAGCTCAAATCAATGTGATTAGAATCACTTCCTGGTCATGTAGGCCTTTTACACATGAGCTACTTTTAAGGCTTTTCCACAGCATAATATATGGCAGTCCAAAGCTGGGCCTGGTGGCTCAAGTCTGTAATCTCAGTGCATGGGAGGCTGAGACAGGAGGATCGGAGGTTTGAAGCCAGCCTTGGCAACTTAGCAAGGCCCTTTGCAACTTAGTGAGACCCTGTTTCAAAATAAAAATAAAATAGGACTGGGGGTGTAGTTAAGAGGTAGAATGCCCTTGGGTTCCATTCCCAGGACAGATAGATAGATGATGGATAGATAGATAGATAGATAGATAGATAGATGGTAGTCCAAAGGCGAGAGATTAATAAGGTCTCTATTCTGACATCTAGTAAGTATAAAATATGTATAAAATGTTCAAAATTCCAAAATTTCAACAATATCAGTTTCAACAACAGTAAGATCAAAATGCAACATTAAGTACTTCTTACTTCCCTGATATGAAAGAATTGAGTCTTGTTATTAATGATTTTATTTTCAAATATTGAGCTATTACTTTGAAAATATGTGTGTACTAATACAGCGATGGAACAAGTTTTTGACAGATAGAGAAGTTTCATTGAATTAAGTGGCAATGGAATTTGGCCCTTTTCACAATGGGTCAGATGAATTGACCAGAAATTAAATAGAAATGGGAACTTATTCCTTTCCAAGAGTAAGAAGCAAAGCCAGGCGTGGTGGCACACGCTTGTAATCCCAGTACTTTGGGAGGCGGAGACCGGAGGATCCGGGTTCGCGGCCAGCCTCAGCTCTCGCTCTCTCTCCCTGTCTCTCTCTCTCTCTCCTTAGTGAGGCCCTCCGCAACCTTGTGAGACCCGGTTTCACAACAAAGCATAAATAATAGGGCCGGGGGTGTAGCATGGAGGTAGAACGCCCCTGAGTTCAATCCGCGGTACCGCAAAAAAAAAAAAAAAAAATAGAGTAAGAAGCAACCTAGGGAGTGTAATTATTGCAGAAACAAGTTTAATAAGAGATGAGCCCTATAATGTTTTATTAAAGTGGAATGCTTTCATTTTCTTAATGCCTTGAAATTACATTGAAATCTCATGATTTGCAAAGCAGAGTGGCAGGAAGGCAGGAGGATGAGTGAGAAGGAAGCTTTGGACATAACTAAGAGGAAACTGATAAGTTGGAATTCTATTTATTTATTTATTTATTTATTTATTTATTTATTTATTTATACTGGGAATTTAACCCAGGAACATTCTACCTCTGAGCTACACTCCCAGCTTTATGCCTACTTTTTTTACTGTTTGAAATAGGGTTTCATTAGGTTGATAAGAGTCTCACAACTTGCTGAGGCTGTCCTCCAATCTGTGATACTCTTTTCTCAGCTTCCCAAGTACTGGGATTACAGGTGTACATCACCACGCCCAGTGGTAGTTGGAATTAGGAGGATCCCAGGTTCAAGGCCATATTCAGCAACTTAGAAAAACCTTGTTTCAAAATTAAAAAAAAAAATTAAAAAGGATGGAGAGTGTAACACGAAGAAGGTAGACTACCCCTGGGTTTAATCCCTAGTACCAAAAAATAAAGACATTAGAAAATTTACTGTTTATAACTTTATTACATAAAATCCTCACAACAATCTTTCAAAGATAATATTTGTTCCTCTGATTTTACAGATGAAAGAAATAATAGGTTCAAAGACATTAAACAACTTTCATTAAGTTACATATCAAGAGAATACTGGAGCGAGGATTCAAATCCAGGTTCCACTGCTCCTAAAACCCATGTAATTCCCTGACATCTCAATGCTTCTCCATCACCATTTTTTTAGATTGAATCATTGATGCCATTTATCTGAAATGTCAAGTTTCTAGCTTAAAATTCACTCTGAAGGAAAGAGTTGTCAGAGCGCTCTGTATAATAGATCTGTCCTAATTATTCAGCTAAGTGTATTAGGCAGTAACTATCTTCAGGATTCTGTACTGGCAACGGTGGCTCCTGAACTTTGGGAGAATATGATGTATTATGTTTTACTTCAAATTCCCAAACTTCTGATGGAAGTACAGTTGAATCTGGAAAAGTAAACAAATATTAAGTGTTCAGTTATTGGATCTTGGATCTTGTTATATTTGGTTTACCACATAAATTTTTAGTATGGGAGGGATATAGTTTTAGATAACAGTTATGAATTTTATGCTAATTTTTATGGAACCCAGGGGCATTCTACCTCTGAGCTAAACCCCAGCCCTATTTTATTCCTTCATTTTGAAACAGGGTCTCACTAAGTTGCTGAGGCTAGCCATGAACCTGGGATTCTCCTGTCTCAGCCTCCTAAGTACTGGGATCACAAGCATGGGTCACAGGAGACCCTGAGCACTGTTAACCATCCTTAGAATGGTGTCTGTTTATCAGACAACCGATCACATAAAAGAAGAATTTCCTTGGGCAACTACTCAAGAGAGCAAGCTCCTCAAGACTGTTGGTTGTCCTTGAATAGTTTAGAAGGCTACCAGATGGTGAGGCAGTGCAAGTCAGGAGCAGGAACACCCTAAACCACTTTGTAGCTAAGGGACCTAGGTCATCCTCACAGATCTACTGCCCACCCCTCACCAAAGTTACCTTTAAAGGAAGAGTCCTGCACTCCCAAAGGGGTTCTCTCTCTCCCCCTTCTTGAGATGACCCATATTTTCCCTTGAAGTGTATTTTAGAAGCACCTGGCTTTGAGATAAAGGCAATTTTACCACTTTAATAATAGAGGCACCCAAACTACATATAAACTGATGCTATTCATATAAGCAGCTAATGTTATTTGGATCATTGTCTATACCCCTGTTTTTTGCTAGCTTTAACTGTATTATTCACAAAGGAAGTTTTATTAAATAAATTTTACTTGCTCCATCATCATAAATTTAATTTTTCTGTAAACTCCATAAGCCATTTGTTTTATTATCCTCATCACATTCATTGTCATGATAATATTTAAAAATCTGTAGAATGGCAGTATAATGTGGTTAGGGCATGGATTGTGTGGATTCATTTCCAGATCCTGATATTTGCAATTTGTTACCATGGGCAAGTTACCAAGTAGCTCACACAATTGCCTTTGCTCACACTTCATCAGCAAAATGGGCATAATAATGAACTAATGCTTGTAGAGAACTTAGAAGTGTGCCTGTCCCATTGTGAAGGGTTTTCTATTTTTATCTCGGGCACAGAAATTATCTTTGAATAGATTTATCTGTAAACCTGCATCCATAGCATATGCTATATTTTTCTTCTTGTGCAGAATCTCATGACCCAGTAATTTTGTCTTTGTAGAGAAAGATAATGGCACAGGCAATTTACTACAGGTTTTTCGTTTGAATGTCCTGAGTTGCATGATGAGTAAGGCATGTACTGGCAGTATTTTAAGAGAGATAAATACAAACATATAAATATAAGAGCTATAAACACTTTACTGTGTTTTGTATTATTGGAGATTATTTTTATTTTCAATATTTTCTCACAATATTTATATCAACAATGCTTTTGTTTATTTCAACAATGATCTTCTTTTTTTGGAGAGAATGTGTTTTTTTATCTCATGAAATGTAAGTGTTGAATGATTTCTCTCTTGCACAGTTGGAGTTTGAACTTGGTACGTTTTTCATCTTAAATCTAAGTCCTGCATTTGCATACAAGAAGGGAGAGCAAAACAGAAATAAAGATAGCTATGTTTTCAGTTACCAGTTTAGTATTTGCTTATGAATTTTAGATCTGATGCTATATACATTAATCTTTATAATGTCCATCATATATGTACATACACACACAGCATAAACGCATATTGTATGTAACGGGTATATTATATGTATATGGCATAGAATCGTTGTGTGGCATAGAATCATTTCAAAATGTTAAATATTTATATGTGTGATCAAAATTAGTTAAAATTCCTGCTAAAATGGCTAATTCATCATCAAGGATCAGGAATGTGATCCAATATTGACAGACATGTAATTCTTTTTATTCATACTGCTTAAGCCTCTTCTGTGAATGCTACGAGTGAATAGATTCTTATTTAAATGAATAAGTTTCTTAGTTGGATACAATCTACGAACAGCATGACTTTGAAGGTGATGAATAAAAAGACTTGAATGATTTCATTAACAAGTCAGAAAGGGCATTCTGATTTGTTTCCAACCCAGTAAAGCTTTTGTGATTCCCACCCATAAATACAGACTGGTTGGGAGGGTGAAGGTACTGTACTACAATAATGAAGAGAATTACCACTGAGGTTTCAGAAAAAAGAAAGAAAGAAAGAAAAGGTTTAATATCCCCTGACACAATGTCAAATTCTTTCAAGCATATTTAAATTCTTATGCGAGGATTTCTGTCAGCACAAGATACCAATCATAGTGAAACTTTCTTCTTTGAGGTGTTCAAAAGGACTTCATTTTTTTGGTTTGTTTTGTTTTCCTTTTCTACTCTTAAAATATAAATACCCTGATGAACACTGTATTGATGTTATTAGTGTTCTTTGTGAGTGGGGAGAAAGTTGCTCTTCAAAAGAAACCATAAAGATTTGAAAATGCAAAACAATAAACAGAGATCACTGGGACAGTGTGTACTCCTCTCCTTCCTGCCGGGCAGCTGCCTGTTTCGCAGGTGTAAAAAGGGAAAGTGTTCATGACTATCTTACTCACTAGGATACATGTTAGGGAAGACTTAGTTTTTGAAAATGTTTATTGAAATTCAAAATTTTTCTTTTATTCTTAATGCATACCTAATATCGCCTAATGCTGATTTTCTGAGTCTAGGTATTCTACAGACATGAGAAACTTTTCACAGAACTTCTACCAGGAGGTACTGTGACAGGACTTCTCTTCCAAATTGAGAAATGGAAACCTATTAGTTTCAAGTTCCAAGTTCTACATTTAATGAAACAGTTTGGGTTTATGTTGGTTATAGTCATATTTCTGGGCATCTGAATTGAATTGTCTAAAACAGTTTGGGGGAGTTTCTTAGAAACTTTAAGAATGATTAAGGCCATTTCTTATTTTTCTAATTTAAGTTGATTTTGTAAAGGCCCCAGGCTTCCAAGCAGTTGGCTTGACTTCTTAACCTTGAGGGTGGCGACTAATTTTGTCTTTTTAAGTATACTCCTCTCCTGGATATATGACTGGAACAAGGCAAACTGCAATTATAAGAAATGTATATAAAGATCTATTTAGACAAGTTGAATGTGATGTTTGATTTTCTTTTTTTTTTTTTTTTGTAGTACCAGGGATTGAACCCAGGGGCATTCTACCTCCGAGCAACACCCCTAGCCCTATTTTTTATTCTTTATTTTGAAACAGGGTCTCACTAAGTTGCAGAGGGCCTCACTAAATAGCTGAGGCTGGCCACGAACCTGGATCCTCTGGTCTCAGCCTCCCAAGTACTGGGATTACAAGCATACACCAACATGCCCGGCTTGATGTTTGATTTTCAAAGAGAAATTAGTGGATTTGCATTGATTGCTATGTTATTGAAAAAATTCCTCCTTCTCCCTTAGGCTAATAGTCATGATGTGTTATATAAAGGGCATTTTAAAGTAGAGAGTACATTTCGAATCCCTATATTCTACAGCTTTTTAACATATAAGATATATAATTTGGATGAAACAGTAATGGAAGTAGAAATATTTGATTTTGACAAACTGAGTTTTTATTTTAAAATAGTGAAGATCTATTGAGAAAACATAATATGCTATATATGTACTAGTAAGCTTTTTACAGCATTTTATGGATACTTAAATATTTGATGGAATTATAAGTAATTATTGAGTAATTTACTTAATCTGATTCTTAGAATTAAAAGACAAACATATTTAGTCTTTACTCACAAACTTTATAAAATTGCCCTTTCTACCTGGGCATGGCAGCACATGTCTATAATCCCAGCTACTCCTACTCAGGCAGGTGAGAGAGAGGATTGCAAATTCAAAGCCAGCCTGGGCAACTTATTGAGAACCTGTCTCAAAATAAAAAAAAAAAAAAACAAATAGGTAGGAGAATGTAGCTCTGTGATAAAGGGGCCCTGGATCCAATCCTCAGTACTCCCATGAATTTCCCTTTCTGTTTTCTCCTAAGCATAATTTGGATGAATCATGAAATACTATAGTATGAATTATTAAGTCATATTTATTTTAATTTTTTCAAAATATACATAGAATTGACCATTCTAGACATTTTAAATGTAAAATTCAGTGAGATTAGTCTTAGTCACAATGTTCTGCAAGCATCACCACTATTTACTTCCAAAGCCCTTTTTTTTTTTTTTTGCGGTACCGGGGGTTGAACCCAGGGGCATTCTACCTCCGAGCTACTCCCCCGGCCCTATTTTTTATCCTTTATTTTGAAACCGGGTCTCATGAAGTTGCAGAGGGCCTCACTAAGTAGCTGAGGCTGGCCGCAAACCCGGATCCTCCGGTCTCCGCCTCCCAAGTACTGGGATTACAAGTGTGCGCCACCACATCCGGCTTCCAAAGCCCTTTTATAACCCTTCATACCCATTAGAAATAAGATAACTAGTAAGTTTTAAGAATTTGTATATTTTGGATTTGTGAAATTTAATTGAGTATGCTGACTTATAAATTAGCATGGAAATAATTATCTATTTTATGATTTTACAATATATATATATATAGATGTACAGTTATATAAGTATATATATTAACAAACAACTTTTGATCCATATATTGATCAAACATTAAATCAGTGTATTGAATACCTTGGAAATTAACTAAATTTTATATGACTGGTATACATTTTTAAGTGCATCAGACATATTCATGTCTAATAACATTTCTAATTCTATAAGTATATAATAATGTGTTCAACCAGCATATATATATGAAAATATTTTAATGTTATATCATCAGATATATACAAAATAAAACAAAATTTTTTGATGTAAAATAACTTCAAAGGGGAAATTATATATCATAGTTGAAACTCATGGTATTCTTACTTTTACAAAATGATATTCTTGCTTTTAAAGGTCTTCCAGAATTATTGTTTTATAATTCTTTAATAGAAGTAACCATTATCATCTGGCATTTTCTGTCCTAAAACCTTTAAGGCATATAATTTCCCAGGAAATTGAGTTACTATATTTATCTACCTCCTTATTGTTAGGTTCCACTATTTTTGTTTTTAAACTATTCAGTGTTTTGTGTTGTCTCTTTTTTTCCTCTCCCTTTCATTAAAATGTCTGCTCTGGAAATAACCATGTTTCTCCCTCAACGTTCTAGGGTAGCCCAAAAGCATATATATACATATACATATATGTATAGTAGAGAATATCACTTTGCACTTAACAACTTCAGTTTAACAAAGATCACAAGCTGCAAACGCCTCTCTCCTGGAGGTGTTTAAGCCATGTCCTTTGAATGGGCTCTTAGATGTTACTGCACTTCTCCTAATGCTCCTCCAGCGGCATGGCTTCAACACAGAGGCTTTCTGAGTGTTTGTGCTGCATAAGTATAAGCCAAGTATAAACACAGGCATAGTCCTTCCTCTAAACTGAAGAACTTCTACTGTATATTAGCCCAGTAGATGTGGATTTCCTTAAGGGAAGGAAAGGAAAGTTGTCAAGACTGCATTCCTAGAAGCCTACCCTTTTCCCAGATGAATCTATACAGCTTTCCATTTTTAATTAAATTTGTATTTTTATAGAGTCATCACCTGCTTTCATGCTAGGCACATTTAGTAGTTTAAGGCTGAGATATGTGCCAAGAAGGATTTTTTTTCCTTTTAGCTTCTACTTTATACATTCAAATAAAAGTCTATTTCTCACGATCACACCACGAAAACCACATTTCTGTCTCCTTACTATCACCAAACTTAACAGCACATGAAGAATGAGATTAATTTTAGATCTCAAAAATGCAACTATGATGAATTATTCTGGCATTCTTTATCCTTAATTTCTTTATTGGCCTCACTTATCTTTTATTAAACCATTTTTAAAAATCAAATTAATCTAATTTATAGCAATATGATAGGCTTTAGATGTTTAAATCATATTTTATGAAGCTAGACATTCATTGTTCCTCGTGTGATTTCCCAATATGGCATAACAATGATTGTATGGAGTTGAACACCCACAAATCCTTGTCAAAATAGTAATATTTAAAGAGTAAAAATGTCAAAGAATCTTTTCCAAGCATTGCAATACTCAAGAAAAATTTAATGGATTATACTTTATATTTTGCAAAAAGCCTAATGAAATTAACATTCCACATATGTATTTATACCTTCTTAATTAGCAATGAAAATATGCTTCATAGTACAATACATTTTTAGTGAGAATCTGAGTTCCATCGTAGATTTAGGAACACAAAGAGGAATTAGATGTATTATATCTATACCCAGTACCTTATATTCAGCTCTATAAATTCCTAAATGTCACATATTTTAAAAATCAGAATTATTGTCCTATATTTTGAGAATAAATCACTATGCATTATAAAGGAAAACATTCTGGCTTTATACTCTTTGGGTTTGCCTCCCTATATAAATTCATGTTTGAAATCAGTCCAAAGCATTGTTAACTTCCATTCCTCATGGTTCACTACACATATTCCAACATAGGCTTCAAATTATTCCTTAAAGAACACCACCATAGGATTGATAACTGAAAAAATATGCATAGAAATAAATCAAAATCATCAACATTCTGCATGTGCAGCTAGCCAGTTATTTGAGCAACTACATGTACCAATACCATCTATATATTTCATTGAGCCCCAGAATTCAAACTGACATCAGCAAAATCAAAATTAATTGCTTATAAACTACCCTCTTGCCAACATAACTGTATTTTTCTAACATGAAAAGTAACCATTTATCGTATTGAATAAAACCTATAAATTAAAATGTTCTCTTATTCATTTTTTCCTTCTCTAAAAGTCATTATAAGAAAAAGAAATAAAAGGTTTTACCCCAGGAGGCATGTTTAACTCTGTGCCTATAGGCAATTCATTGGAAATTCAGTGATGTTTATGGAAAAACGATGATGAGTTTCCAGTAATACAAAACCTCATAATGTAATGTTTCAGAATTCAAAGCTTCTGCTACCATCAGGAACAGCATTTTGCATTTGCTTAGTTCATACTTAAAGTTAATAATGACCTTCAAAACTTGTTCTTATTTATTGCTGCTGAGTTAAGAACAGAGTAGCAGAGAAGAAAATGATGACATTGGGGTCACAAAAGGCAAGTTATTCTCATTTGAAGTAAAACTCATTTGCTCCTCTGTGAAACATACAATTTATAATTTTTATATTTCAAAGCATTTAAATTTTCTAGACATTAAACTGCCATCTTCAGAAAATGACTTCTTGAAAACATTATTCTTTTTTCATCTCTAAGAATTATCATAAAAATGAATGCCACTTATCTTTTATAGTATGTGTAATTTATGTTGTGAAGGTATACATTTTTGCAGGCAATTGTATCATGAAGCAATAAGAAATGGAATCATTTTTGACCAATAATCAAAATACCTAACAAGAATTCAAATTATGCCTATTATAGTCTTATTTACATAAATGTTTGATTTTCATACCGTTACTATGTTATAAGAGCTTGGGAGGGAAGATTGTTAATTAATCTACCTAAGGCTTAAATGCCTAAGTATATGGAATCTAAATTTTATATCCACTGTTATTTAAATAGTTGGAAAATCTTAACTATTATCAAGGAAAAGCAACACTTTCTTACCCTCCACTTTTTGACATCAAACTGTGTTCTAGCAATTGGCTACAAAGTAGCAAATGCTTTCCAATAGGTTCTATTAACAAGGTTTCCAACAGGTTTGATTACTCTGTAAATGTATATGTATAATGGTGAGACTGATTTGAATTTATATGTTTCAAAGTTATTTCATGATGGAAAATTTTCAGTAGGCAGAGAGAACCTTGTCTGAATCTTGGTACCTTACTGCACCCTTAAAAGAATAGAAGTGCCGGGTGTGGTGGCACACGCTTGTAATCCCAGTACTTTGGGAGGCAGAGACCAGAGGATCCGGGTTCGTGGCCAACCTAAGTGCGCATGCGTGCGCGATCTCTCTCTCTCTCTCTCTCTCTCTCTCTCTCTCTATCTCTCTCTCCCCCTAGTGAGGCCCTCCGCAAATTCATGAGACCCGGTTTCAAAAATAAAGCATAAAAAAATAGAGCCGGAGGTGTAGTGCGGAGGTAGAACGCCCCTGCGTTCAATCCCCGGTACCGCAAAAAAAATAAATAAATAAAAAAGAATAGAAGCTAACAATTGCCAGAATCTCAACCATGAATTTCTATGGAATATGTCAAATCCAAATGTAATGTCAGAAGATCTCCCCAGGACTCTTAAATTTTACTTTTGTAAGCAGAACATAAGCACTTTTCATTAAAATAAAATTTCATAGCAGTCTATCCCCTTTGTTTCATTGAATGGATGCTCCGTAAGGGTAGGAAATTGGCTGGTTACTGATATTTGGGTTCAAATTCTCTTCTGAAATATCAAAACTTCCATTTTTCACCAACTCTTTGTTCAGTTCTTCATTGGTATGAGGTTGGTAGTCAATGCTATCACCATGTTTGGCTTCCAAAATTATTCTGATCCTCCCAATTTGCCTGAGCTATGTTTGAACAAATCCTTTCTCCCTTGTGTCAGAAGATATAAGACAAACATGTTAAGAGACATTTTCTAGAATGTATGCAACAATATGTGTGTATGTGTGTGTTTGCACTGTGCTATGGGACCCAATCAGAAAACCGAACAGAAAATCATGCATTTTGTACCTAACACAAGCTATCTGACAAAGAGAACCTTATTCTTTTCTTCAATTGTCAAAGCTAAGCTTTAATTTGCCCATCATTCCTTGGTTAGCATCTTGCTTCTTGTGCCCCTCCAAATTCCGCACATGTTGCACTAGATATATCTTTTAATTCCATCTATTTTTATCGCACTTAGAAAGATATTATCCATAATCTCATGAATATAATAATTTTAAAAATATCTTGTACATCAGTATAAGGCAACTTAGGAATTTATTGGAGAGGAAGAAAGGAATGCCATTTTTATATAAGAATCCTTTCTTCGGCCGGGCGTGGTGGCGCACGCTTGTAATCCCAGTACTTTGGGAGGCGGAGACCGGAGGATCCTGGTTCGTGGCCAGCCTCAGCTCTCGCTCTCTCTCTCCCTCTCTCTCTCTCTCTCTCTCTCTCTCTGTCTCCTTAGTGAGGCCCTCTGCAACTTCGTGAGACCCGGTTTCAAAATAAAGTATAAAAAAATAGGGCCGGGGGCGTAGCGCGGAGGTAGAACGCCCCTGCGTTCAACCCCTGGTACCGCAAAAAAAAAAAAAAAAAAAAAATAGCAGGCTCCCTGACAACACTAGTTGGATGAATACAGGAAGAACATTGTTAGGGAA
>PVJS01017234.1:5522-36515 GCA_004027185.1 Glis glis
AACGCCCCTGCGTTCAATCCCTGGTACCGCAAAAAAAAAAAAACACCCATAAATAATTATGCTCAATAATACCATTTTTACTTGAATTCCTAGTTGCCCCAATAAGATAAAACATATTTAAGAAATCAAATATTAAGACAAAGAAACAAAATTATAAGTATTGAAAATAATGTTTTGGGCATGACTAGATAAATACAGGATATGATAAAAATTTTTGAAATCTCTACAAATTTGTTGCTTTTCAGGAAGAAATGAAAAGCATTAGTTATGACAAATAAGTAAATATAAAAGTCTATTTGCCCTCTTAATTTTAGTAACATTTTTAGGCAAAAAGTATAGCAGTAGTTTGGAGGGTTTATAATTTATGTATGCATATGTTATACATATGAAAAACATAGCATAAATAATAGGAGGCAAATGAGCTTATACAGTACCACAAATAACAAAAACAGGTAGTATAAAAGCCTAAAATCAAATTAGAATTAAATCCTAAAAATATTTAGGTACTCAAACAAATGGTTTGAAATGTAAACAAAGGGACAAAAATAAAAACAGGAGTGATAAAAAGAACAATAATAAATAGTAATGTTAAATTAAACTATGTCAAGAACTATATTAAATAATAATGGAATAAATATGCCAATAAAATGCAAAGATTTTCAAAATTGATCAATAGAAACAAGACCTAAATCTACACCATCTATAGCGATGAAATTCAAATATAAAAGCACATATATAAATCTAAGTAAAATTGATGGACAAAGGTATAGAAATGGTAACTATAAGAATGTTAGACAGGCAGCTGGGTATGGTGGGGCATGCCTTTAATCTTAGTACTTGGGAGGCTTAGACAGGAGGATTGCAGGCTCACGGCCAGCCTCAGCAACTTAATGAAGCCCTCTGCAACTTAGTGGGACAGTTTCAAAATAAAAAATAAAATAGGGCTGAAGGTATAGCTCAGAGGCAGAATTTTCCTGGGTTCAGTCCCCAGTACCCCTCCTAAAACATGCACACACACAAAACATTAAAGAGGCTATATTAATATTAGGTAAAGTAGATTTCAAAAAAACTTTCACCAGGGATATATGTGTGTTTCAGGCAGTATTTCCACTGCTTTGACTCAATAATCCTAATCACATACAACGTTGAGGAAGTAAGATTTATTTGCTCATAGTTTTGGAGGTTTCAGATCATGTCAGGTTGGGTCTGTGGAGCTCAGGGCATGGTGGCTGGAAGCAGAGAGAGGGAGAGAGCAAGACTCTTACATCATGGAGGTATGAAGCAAGAGAGGGAAAGCAAGGGGATTCGAAGACCCACGCATAGTGTCTAAGGCCACACCCCAAGGGCTACACCCCCTCCAGTCACACTCCACCTGCCTAGGTTACCAGCCAATTAATCCATTACAATAGATTTTCCACTGACAAGATTACAACCCTCATATTTTAATTATATCAACTCTGAACATTAATACATGAACGTTAATACTTCAGGGAACATTCTATACCTAACCATAACAACAGGGATATTTCATAATGGTATAACTTATTAATTAATTAGGAAGACACAGCAATTATAAATATTTAGGTACCTATTAATAAACTCTCAAAATATATGAATCAAAAATTGGTAGAACTAAAAGAAGAAACAGACATTCCACAATCAGAATTGAAGATTTTTTAGCATTTTTCTCAGCAGCTGAGGGGACAACTAAAAAAAATCTCAGCAAAGACATGGAAGATAAGAAAAACACTATCAGTCATACTATGTCTAATTTATATTTATAGGTCACAGGTAGAACACACATATTTTCAATGATATGGCATTCAGCAAGTTAGAGCATAGGAAAAATACTAATAAATTTATAAGAATAAAATCATCTAGTATATGAGCACATGGAGTTAAATTCGAAATTAATAACAATAAGAGATCTAGGGAACTCTAAGTGTTTGGAAATTGTATTTATCAAGGTTCTCTGAAGAAAAAGAAGTAATACAATGTGTATATTAGAAGGAATTTATTAGGTCGGCTTTCATGACCACAGGCTGGATAGCCCCATACTGGCTGTTTGCAGACTGGCGAGTCAGGGAAACCTGTAGGTACTCACTGTAAGAACTGATCCCCAAGAGAAACTAATGGTTTCCATGTCCAAGGCTGGAGGCCTGAGACTCTGGAGAGTTGCTGGTGTGAGTCTTTGTTCAAAGGATAAGGAATCTGGAGTTTGGAGGCGATGGAATTAGTAAAAACTGCAACCACTCAACAGGAGCTGAGCTTGTTCATGGGTTAGAGCTTTCCCCTTCTTCCACTTGTTCTTTCTGGGACCGCACATTATTGAACTGTGATTCCTACATTCAGGGCAGGTCTTCCCCCTCAGATCACTGACCTATATGCCAATTGTCTCTGGAAACACCCTCAGAGATGTACCCAGAAGTGTGCTTTGCCAATTTTTAGGCATCTCTTAACTCAATTAAATTGACAACCAAGATAAACCATCAAAGAAATTAAAAAACAAAACTTCTAAAGATGTAAAAGTAAAAAAAAATCACGAGGTAAATTAGAAAATATTTTAAAACTAAATAATAATAAAAATATGACATATCAACATTATTGTAGCTACTGAAGTACTTAAAGGAAATTTTAAAGCTTTAGATTCTTATATTGGTAGCAAAAATATCTAAATGGCCCGAGATCCCACCTTAAGAAGATAGAATAGCAAAAGAAGGAAGGAGAAAACACCACCTTCGACATTCTAAGACTGACTAGTGATCTTACCTAGCATAATATTATCAAGTTCTATGCATTTTTCTGCAAATGTCATAATATTTTTCTTCTTTATGGCTGGATAAAATTCTATCGTGTGTATGTGCCACGTTTTCTTTATAGATTTACCTATTAATGAATACCTGGGTTGGTTCCATAATTTGGCCATTGTGAATTGTGCTGCTATAAATATGGATATGCATGTATCCCTATCATATTCTGACTTTAGTTCTTTAGGAAAGATAACTAAGATGGAGAAGCAGGGTAGAGTAGTGGGATGTGGAGGGAAGTACGCAAGAGCTATGTGCATGTATGTTTTAAAAACATTGAATTTCACTATGATATATTATTGTAATGCACCAGTAAAATAAAAACAAAAATTTAAAAAGAAGAGAAGAGTGAATAATATATATATATAGAAAACAACTTCTCAATTCTGACTTTATACCATATGCAAAAATTAATTTGTAAAGTGATTACAAATGATTACAAATCTAAATGTAAAACTCAAAGCACAAAAGTTTTAGAAGAAAATATAGGTTCCCTGTGAGTAGGCAATGTTTTCTTAGGTCATAGAAATTAATAATCATAGAAGAAAAATTGATGAGTTAGCCTTCATCAAAATTAAGGACTTCTGCTATCAAAAGTTACAATTAAAAAAAAAACTAAATGGAAAGCTGCGCACGGTGGCACACATCTGTAATACCAGTACTTGGGAGGCTGAGATAGGAGGATGACAGGTCCAGGCCAGCCTCAGCAACTTAGCAAGACCCTCTTTCAAAGTAAAAAATAAAAAGGGCTGGGGTGTAGCTCAGAGGTAGAATGCCCCTGGGTTCAAGTCCCAGGAACCTCCCAAAAATGTATTTGACAAAGGACTGTTTGACATAAAGAACTTCTAATGTTAAAAATAAAAATGCCAAATAACCAATTAATTATGAACAAAAATTTAAACAGGCACTCACAAAATAGACTTATGAATGATCAGAAAGGATAGGAAAATGCATTCAGTACTATTTATCAGGAAAATACAAATTAGTACCACAATGAAATACCACTACTTGACTTACAGAATTAAAAAAAAGTCCGTAGTAACTTTATTCCTAATAGTCCAAACTAGAAATAATCCAGTTGTTCATCCACAGGACAATAGATAAGCACAGTGTTGTATATTCATGCAACGGAAGACTATTGGTCAGTAAAATGAGAAAACTACTGATAACATGTCACAGAACAGGTGAAATTACAAAATATTCTGCAGAGTAAAGAAGTTTTACACAAAAGAATATATACTGTAGTATGAATTCATTTACTTTAAAATTCAAAACAAGCAAAACTAACGTGTGGTGGAGAAATCAGAACAGTCATTTTCTCAGGCATGGGTAGGGGTGAAGGTGGGGACTGACTGGGGAGCTGCACAACAATGTTCTGGGGGTGACAGCACTGATCTACACTTTGAGAGGGATTTGGGGACCCAAGTGCGTGTCAGCTGCTCATGATTAAGATTTGTGGATTTTATTATAAATAGCATATACATACATTTTAAGCAAATATTAAACTCTGGTTTGTATACATGTTGAAGTATTATTGAAAAGTGTCCTAAGCTTACTTGAAATGCATGCAAATACGGTGGGCTAATAGATGAATGGAGGAGTGGACGTAGTGCATACAATGAGATGGGAGCGTCTAGGTGATGAGTATACAGTATACACTGTAACAGTCCTTCAATTTTGTTGTACATTTGAATAGTTTCATGATAGATTATTAAGAAAAATACAACATGAAAAAAGTCTTACACACTGCTGGTTAAAATGTAAATTTATGTAATTTTTCTCTAAAAAATCTTGATTTATGTATAATATTCCTGCTTTGACCTAATATTTACACATCAAGAAATACTAGAAAGTTATCCAAAAAAGGAAACACAGCATAATGTTCATATAAATGCTTTAGAAAAAATAAAATGCCTAGTTTTAAGAATGGTTAAGTAATTTTTGGATAAGCTTTTTACTTTAGACTTGTTTCAGATATATATAAAATACGCAATCATAGCACAGAACTCCATAGTTAATGACCAATAAAATAAATCTATCCTTTATTCAGATTTCTTTAATTTTTACCTAATTTATGGAATTAACTGTTATTCAGACACTGAAGTGATTTTAAAGAGTTTTTTTTTTTTTTTTTTTTTTTTGCGGTACCGGGGATTGAACCCAGGGGCGTTCTACCTCCGCGCTACACCCCCGGCCCTATTTTTTTATACTTTATTTTGAAACCGGGTCTCACGAGGTTGCGGAGGGCCTCACTAAGCAGAGAGAGAGAGAGAGAGAGAGAGAGCGAGCGAGCTGAGGCTGGCCGTGAACCCGGATCCTCCGGTCTCTGCCTCCCAAAGTACTGGGATTACAAGCGTGCACCACCACGCCTGGCGCTTTAAAGAGTTTTTAACAACATAATAAAATGCTTGTTATGTAATGTAAAGGAAAACATGATTTTATCTTCTTTATTGAATTTAAATATTTGGCATGCAAATATGCATATTCATCTTTTGAATGGGATAAAAAGTAACGCCCTATTCAAATCATTTAGTTAGAATTGCCTTCATAATTGAAATTGAAATATAAGCTTGGATGCAAATATCTCAACAAAATATCAATCACCTATTTTCAAAGAAAATATTTGATATAAAATAATGTATGTTTTCCCAACCCAGTGGCACTAAGATAAAATATTGTAATGGACTTCACCTGGTACAAAGCCCATACAGTGTGTTACCACATTAGAAAACGGAATGCAGGCTGACACACAATGACGCCCATCAAACTGTAGGAGGAAACTGAAAACAGATACAGTGTTGGGGAGTAGTGGCTGTTCTAATGTTATATGGTGTGATTTGAAGAGGTTACCTAAAGTGGGATGTGTAGCTCTTTTGCCCCAGGATCACGACTGTTGTACACATGATTTATGTAAACATGTGGCATTGTACAATGCTCTCCTTCCATAAAAATCATCCTTAGCCAGCTGGGCGATGTTAACTAGGAATTAATCATAAACATCTGGCTAGTTTACATGCATGTTGCCTTTCCCCTCACATTTTCCCTAAATGAAATATCTGTCCACCTTCATGCGAATTATTTTCATTTTCATTTTCTCTTGAGAAAAAGAAAAAATGTTGTTTTAATTTAGACTGACAGAGCCTAACAAAATGTGTTTCTGCTTGAAATATGTAGTCTCTCTCTTAACATTATAGGAGAATCTCTGACATTTTCTATCCAACTTAGAAATATATTTTTTATTTATAAATAGTGGCCCATGACATAGCATTCTATTTGAGAAGCAATCAATAGTTTTCCAAATCAATATTTACAAACCTACTTTTCAAAAGTCCCATTAAAATATATTGTGCAAGTTATAAATGATGGCAAGCACTCTTCACTTAATCGTATATTAGCTATTGTCCCACGTGGTCTCTTTCTCTCTCTTCCACTTTTATCATTTCTTTCCATCTCTCCTGAATTTACCTATAGGTACATGCTAAGTATTATTGCCTTTATGGTATAGATTTGTACTAAGCTACTTCCTAAACTTTATAAAAATCTAATTAAATAATTTATCTCTTTTGTCTGTTTTCACCATGCCCTCAAGGAGTGAATAGGCTACCAAGAAAATCTAAAGAAGTATGAATATTAGAAATGTTTTCTTTTGGGAGTCTTGAAGTCTGACTTGATCCACATCATTGAACACAAATCCCTACAGGAAAAGTGTATATCAGGAAGGAAAAGTTGCATTTATCCTAGGCTGCAAAATCTCCATGATCCACAAATGTTGATGTTATTCTTTAGAAAAAAGTCTTTTTTTCACTGACTGTTCCTTCCATTTTTATTAATTACTATTGTTTTAGTTATACATATTTGTGGCATACAATATGATAATTCAATACTTATATATACCGTGTAAAAATCAAGTCAAGGTAATTAACATTTCCACCTCCTTAAATATTATAAATGTTTGGATTAACATGTAATAATTATACACATTTGTGGGGTACAGTGTGATATTTCAATCTATGTTTACAGTGTGTACTGATCAAATGAAATAATTAGCTTTTCCATCTCCTTATCATTTCCTTATGCTTAGAGCTTCCCTTTAAGCTCATCTCTTCTAGTTATTCATAAAATATGTAATAAAGTTATGGTGAACTATAATCATCCCATTTTGCTGTAGAACACTAGAACTTATTACTTTCATCTGCATTTTCAGACCCTTTACCCTTTCCCTCTATCGCTCCTTCCTCATATCCTCACAGCTTCTAGTAATAGTTATTATACATTCAGATCAACCTTTTTCTTAGCTTTCATATATGAGAGAAAACATGTGGAATTTATCTCTCTGTGTCTGACTTATGTCACACAGAATAGTGTTCTCCAATTCCACCTATTTTGCTGCAAATGATAGGAAATCATTTCTTGTGACTCAATAATATTCCATTTTATGTATATACCACATTTTCTATATCCATTGATGGTTATCTAACAGTTGACTTCAAATCTTGGTGACTGTGAATAGTGCAAGAATGAACATGACCATGCAGTTATCTTTTTGATATGCTGATTTCATCTCCCTTGAAATATCTCCAGAAGTGGGACTGCTAGATCATATGGTAGTTCTACTTTTAGGGTTTTTTTTAGAGAATTTATTTTAAAGTTTTCATTTCTTAGAGCTCTCTACCTCAGTATATATTATTTGTATTTATACTGATAATGTAATTTCTAATTTTTATTTAAAGGGATGTCTATGGAATTTTGACCTGTAAAGATACTTGTATTATTTTAGAACATAGACTCAGTATTGCTAACAAGAGGTTACTGATTTGCCTTATATGCATAAAATTCCCAAAGATTAAGTCCCTAAGAGAAATGAGTAGTGCGATGAGCCCACCTCCACACATGGGAATGCTACAGACTGTCTTCAGAACAGCAATGGTGTTGATTCAGTGAAATAAGAATTAAATGTGTTTATGTGTTCTCAAACAAAATTGGGTGGGTGTAGCCTTTTACCTGTCTGTTTTGGTGTTATACAACTAAAATATCTGCTACCTTAGAGTACAAATAAGATAATGGCTCAAGTTATCTTAATAAAGCTTCCACCCTGTTCTCCATAGGCTTACATCAATTTATATTCCCATTCATAGTGTATGAGTTACTTTTTCTCCACATCTGTGCCAGCACATGTGATTTTTTTGTCTTTGATTACAACCATTCTAACTGGGATGAGATGAGGCCTCATTGTGCTTTTGATGGACAATGATTATTTTCCCTGTAGAACCTTATACCATATAAAATATCCTCAACGGATGTGTGATCTGTTGGGGAAATTAGACATGGACACAAAAAAACACAAATAAAGGCTGAGTTATGCAAGAGTTGCATAAATGCTACATGTGGGAAGGTGAATGAGGCTATGTTTTTGAGATAAGCCTTGCAGGATAGAATTTACCTAGGTATATGTGGAATGGAAAGATATTTAGGCAGGCATGGAAACACAATGGGATGTTTTCTAAGGATAGAACTTGAGCATGCTTGATGGTTAGCAAACATTAGGATAAAATTTAAAAAATGTAGGTAAGTCAAGTTACAGAGAAGTGACCTGTAAATGTTGAAGTACAAAATGTTGGATTGTACTACTGTGTGACCTTGGACAAACTCTTAATTTTCTTATGTAGAAGATGTAAACTATAAGAATACTTATTGTATGGGGTTGTTGTGAATTACAAATATCCCATATTATAAAGCTATTAACACATTGCCTGGTACATATTAAGTGCTCAATTAATTTATTTGTTGCTGTTATACATAAAGAGAAAAGCTCAAATTCCAAGGTTCAAATTTAGGTTGTACTATGAGCCATGAAATGGAGTTCAAAACTGAGGAAACTTTCAAGTAGGTATGGGGAGGAAGGTGGATGGTTGGAATAGGTCTTGCTGCATTTTAGATAATGGCAGCACAGCACAGTGGAGACGCCTTAAAAACAAACATAAATGCAACTGGGATTGAATTTGAGAAAATCTAAATATAACATGATATTTCTAGGGAAACTGTAAATAGCACAAAGTGAGTCGAAAAGAAAGAAAATTATTTTAAAAGGAGGATAAAGAAGAGCCAAATAAACATCAACATGGTGATGAAATAAAGAGAAATAACATTTTAAAAGAGGAAATAGATTTCAAATGCTACATGCAGACAAAGTAAAATGGGAATAAAACTGAAGTAGACCCCAAATTTATTTGTCAAGTAAGTTTAAAAAATAATTTATTAAATCAACAAACTTAGTGGTACAAAGTTATCTATACAAAATACATTTCAAGAAGTGTGGCAGGAAATATTTGTTTCTAAACACTGAATCATGACTCTAGGGCCTCTTTTTTTAGAAATGCATTAGCAGTTTTAATTTCAGAAATATATCTGTCTCTTTTATCATTTACATCAACACCAGTAATTGGGCAAATTTAAAGCCTTGTCTACTGAAAATTGATTTACCTCATCACTCGGTGACTTTGAGCAGATTTCTTTCTCCAACTTAAGTGGGTTGAATAGATTCTGTTCAATATTTACTCAGTACTCATTAGAATTAAATCTTGCCTTCATGAAACTTTCATCAAGCTTGAAATCTAATTGGAATGATGGATACATCAAGAGAAGATTTTGATACTACAATATATTAAGTTCTGTGACTGACAGATGGGTGGGATGCTATGGGATGTGCACTTAGTCCAGACTAAAAATTCTTAAGGAAGGTAATGCCTAATCCAATCTGAAAGGACACTTAGAAGTTTTTCAGGTGAAGAAAGAGGAAAGGGCACTCTTGATACATGGGATAGAAAAAGTCTAGTCTCAAAAGTGTGGAGCAGTATGTATTTTAGAGAAAATTAAGAATCAAGGCCACTTGTAAAGTACCTTCTTGTTGTCAGATGATAATGATCAAAAGCTTAATTGCCAGAGAACTTTTGGTCAAGGAGGACATTGGGATTGGAGTATGCATATCTATGAAGAAAACTGGATTTTTACAACAGCTATAAATACCTCTTGTATTTAATTAGGCTTCACTTAGGTCCAATACTTCAACATATAGGCACAGGTAGAAACTTCCTCAATAATACCCCCAAAACTCAGAAATTAAAACAAAATTAATGAGTGGTATGGCATTAAACAAAAAAGTTTCTGTTCAGCAAAAGAAACCAAGAGTCTAAAGAGAAAGCCTATAGAATAGAAGATCCTTGCCAGTTATTCCTCTGATAAAGGACTAATATCTAGAATATACAAATAACTTAAATATTTAATACTAAAAGCTAATAACCCAATCAAGAAATGGGCAATTGAATTAAATAGACACTTAACAAAAGACGAAATACAAATGACCAATAAATATATAAAAAAGTTCAACATCATTAGCAATTGTGGAGATACAAATCAAAACTACACTGAGATTCCATCTAACCCAAATTAGAATTTCAATCATCAGTAAGTCAAACAACAGTAAATGCTGGCAAGAATGTGGGGAAGTAGGAACTCTTCAAGGTTGTTGGTGGGATTGTAACTTAGTGTAGCCGCTATGGAGATCAGTGTGGAGATTCCTCAGAAAACTGGGAATGGATCCACCATATGATCCAGCTATACCATTCCTGGGTATTTTTCCAAAGGGATTGAAATCTGAGTATTACAGTAATACATGCATATCCATGTTTATAACAGCACAATTCATAATAGCCAAATTATGGAACCCATGTAGGTGTCCATCAACAGATGATGAATAGATTACAAAATTATGGGCTATACACACAATGGAATTCTACTCAGCAATAAAGAAGAACAAAATTATGTCATTTGCAGAAAAATGGATGGACCTGGAGAACATTATGTTGAGTGAGATTAGCCAGCCACAGAAAGTGAAGGGTCATATATTTTCTCCTATATGAGGAAGCTAAGAAGCAATCCGGATACAAGAGGGACTTTAGATAATGGAGGAGAAACACAAGGTGGTCCGGGGGAAAGTGGTGGTGGTGGAAGAGAGAATTAACAAAGGAGGCACTTCCATTGACATTATATACATATGAGCATACCAATGCCAATTTCAAAATCATGTATGGGGAAGGTGAGTGAGTGGAGAGGGAGCTGGGGGGAAGCTCACCAAGTGCTGTGTGCAAGTATGTCACTATCACTCTGAACTTCATTATGATGTGAGACTACAATGCACCAATGAAAGTATATGAAAAAACTTCTGAATGTGACTTAAAATAATATTTCAGTATAATATTTACTAACTTATCTTGTAATAAATAAACATATGAATTGTATGAAATAGTTGTGTATGGGCAAGGGAGAATAAACCAACCAAAACTTAGTAGAAAAAGAAGAAAAGATAGATTCTTTAAAAAATGGCATTATAGAAATACCCACTACTTAAATTTGTTTAACCAAAAAGAAATTTCTTCATTTATACCACTTGACTCTAGGTATTAGCAATACAAAGATTTTTCAGGAAAGTTTTACATTTCTTACTGAAAGTTATTTGAGAGAAGAAAATGATCTGACTCTATATTTGACAACGTGTTAGGTATGTATAATTTTGTAATCCCTGTCTTCTCCAAGATAAGAATTAGAGAAATATTCTAGCAGTAGAAGAAAGAGTTGGTCTGGAACTACTTATATTTTTGAGTGAGATTAATTTATTCATCTATTTATTCATCAACACATAGTTATAGAGCATCTTCTAGGTGCTCAGTCGAGTTGCACAGAAGGAAAAAGATGCTTCTCCTTTTTGTAACGAGTCAGTGCTCTATACTGACCCAAGCCTTTGCATTTCCCTCTAGAAAACTGTAGGCTGGTGTGCATCCAGGTTATGAGGCAAACAATAGGCCTTGAACACACTTCTTCAGATTCTAGGGGTCAAAAAGACATCTTTATAACTATAAACTGTGAGGTCAGGTAGGTGCTAAAGTTTTTCTATTAATTCAGAAAGTTCATAAAAGTCAATCAGTTAACAAGAAACCCTTTTACAGTCTAAAACAAGAATCTTGTAGAACAGCATTGGAAAACTTTTTCAGTAAAGGATCAGGTAACATTTTTGGTTTTATGATTCATATGGTCTCTGCAGAATTAGTTGACTCTGTTATTTAGCACAAATGCTATAGAGAGTATGTAAACATATGAGCATAACTGTGTTCTAATGAAAGTTATTTCCATAAGCAAGCTGTGGGCCAGATGAGATTGTTTGAAAGTTAAATTTAAATAATTTAGAATTAGATAAAAATAAATGCTCAGTTCTCAGTCCCACTAGCCATATTTTAAGTAAGATCCATGTAATTTATAGTTACCATACTTTATGGTACAGATGATCAAACACTGTTATCACTGCAAACTTCTAGTGGATGTCTCAGCCCCAGATTTCTTTGTTTCATCTGACCATTCAACTGTGGACATAGGAAGATGAAGAAGAGGTGGCTGGGTTTGCTCTTCCTGAGCTTCTAAAAAGAAATAATACAAAAATTCTAGCTAGGAAGTTCTAATAAAATGTAAAGGGCCTGTTACCTTTACCCAAGGTTAACATAGAAAACCACAAAATTTAAACTCTTACAGGCTTCAGTGTATTACATAGCATTATATCAGTAAAAGTGACTAAGTAGCTACAAATTCAATACAAATGTGCATCCCATAGAACATGTTGTTTTTCAGTGTACATGATTTATTTTCCTTACTGAAGATTATTGAAGAAAGCATGGACCCTAATATTTTTTCTCTCAGCTGGCTCTTTGTCCATGAGACAAGACCTATTTGAAATTGTTTTTTTCTTTTTAAGTTTCAGCATTTGTCCAAGAAAGCATTATAAAATAGTTCAAGTCTTCTAGACAAATAGATAAATCTCCTAGATAAATAAAGTTAAGGAAAAAGTACACTTGGCTCTGAAGTGAACTCTTTTGTACACTTGGTAAGAAATCAAAGATCGATCTAATAGAATAATTGAAGAAAGGGGGCCATATTAGACTACCTATTTTTAATTTAAACTGTACTTGAAGAGTTCCAGTTTTAGGTTAAATTAATCAAGTTATAAAAGTTGAATACAGTGTAGAACAATGTAAATGTGTTACTGAGATGATGATGACTCAAAGTGAAACTTAGTCATTTCTGGAGAATTTAGAAATTATCACATGTGATGATAACTTGGCAAACATCAGCTGCTCCAATTCCACGCCTCACAGTGACAGTTTCCTTCAGGAGTGCTACTGGCGACTTGAGCCCTTTTCTTGGCCAGGATTTGCATGCTCAGCTCACCAGCACTTTCCATATTAGCTAGAGTGATTCACATATTTTTTCTGCATTTCGTAACTTTCGATGACCTTTGTCATCATTTAAGGACTATATAAAAGACCTTGTAGTAGTAGGCATTTTCCTATTGCCTGCCCTTACTTTCATTAATCATAATCATATATTAAACTACAGTTTGAATCTTTCTAGAAATGATCATTTTAGAAAAGATATATGCCATTTAATATTAAATAGTACTAAAACATGAATCAATTCAATGAGATTGCTTGTCTTGATAGTTTTGAATATCAAAAATAAAACTTTGAGCCAGGCATGGTGGTGCATGCCGGCAATCCCAGTACTTTGGAGGCTGAGACAAGAGGATCGCAGGTTTGGGACCTGCCTTAGCCATTTAGCGAGATGCTATTTCAAAATAAAAATTAAATAGGGCTGGGGGTGCCCTGGATTAAACCCCAGTATCACTAAATAAATAAATAAAACTTTCTACTTCTGCTTTGTAGTGCTGGAAGACTGTCTTGTGGCACATTTCTTTTATCTAGGGTTTCAACTTGAAGGTAGATCAGCAAAGACCTCAGCTTCTCCTCCTACTGCTATTATTAACCGAAAGATACATGTGCGTTTGGGACTTTCTTATATCACAAAGGAGAACAGGGAGGTGGGTATCATAAAGGGAAAAACACAGTTCATTGCACAAATTGAGTTTACCTGCCACTGAAAGACTGCACTAACCACAAGGGGATTTAAACCAAATGTCCAAAGGAGTCTCAAAATGTCGAACCCGATACTTAAACCAAGAGCCATTCTCCTGTGTTTATCCAATGTGATTCTTACACTGACCCCTGGATATTAGAAGGACCCTATGCCCTGTGGAAGCCTTTCCACACGCTTCCATTATTAAATGAGTTTGTTTAGCTCTGACTTCAATTGTGATAGTAAATAGTATTTCCTACGTTAAAAAAGTGAGGATGAACTCTGGGTGGAAATAGTTAGCATGTTAAACGTCTCCAGTGATTTTCCAGTTTGGGAGAGGAGTGTGAATATCACATGGGCTTACAGATGTGTTGGGTATGCTATCTTAAAACTCTCTTGTTCATCATTTTAATAGAACGTTTCATTTTACTGGCATCCTTTGATTTTAACAAATACTCTGGAGTCCATTTCACAGGATTTTTCATTTGTTTTCTCTTTAAAAATCATTTCTTACAGGAGAAATCCTCAAACACGTGAAAAATTTGTATTCAATTCAAGCTCCAAGCTTTGTGTGGAACAACACTTCAGAGACCACTCGGAAGCTTCAGAGCCTGGAAATGCTGTGGTCGGCCTGCTTAACTAGATGGGCTGCAGGAGGCATGTACACCTGTGCTCTGCCGCCTGCGCTGATTGCCTTTTCGCTTCTGAGTGCAATTCAAGGTGATCATTTTAATCTCTAAGGCCCTGTATGGCTGGGGACCCAGTTATCTGATAAATTGCCTTTTTCCCTCGGCATGGCAATTAATATCATCCAGAGTGCTCTACCAACAGTTCCCTGTTCTTAAACTCAGGAACTGAAGGCAAGAGAATGAGTGTGTATACAGGAGGTGCACCTCCAAGTGCGTAAGACCCAAATCATTGTCACTTCCTATCACTTTTCAGGCGAACAAGCATACACATGCATGCGTGCACACACACTGCACACACACACACACACACACACACACACACACACATACTGACTGCTGTCAAAGTTTCTAATTGGCAGTCTAATTTTTGGACAGTAAATTTAAAAATTGTCTTTAGCACTTCATCTATAATTTTCAAATATGGTGAATGTTTTGCTTTGAGAATATATCCTTAAATCTTTGGTGGATGGGCAGCACTTTTTAAACTAAAAAACTCCCTGCATTAAGTTCTCAGAAATAAAAATCATAAATGGATTCAATGCAAAGGTAGATTTTCCTTTAATAAGTGTGAAGAAATACGTTAATTCAAAAACATTATCAGTTTCAGTATTTGTCAAGTACTTTTTTAAGCACTAGGAATACAGATAGAAAAGATGCTTATGGGTTGAAAAAGAATCACTGCCAAAGAATAACTGGTTTGGAAAGCTAATGTTTGCAAATTTCCCTGCATACAAAGTTAGAATATTTGAAAAAAACTATTGATATTATCTAGTCGTATGTGCTTTAGTGTGTGCAGTCCTAAACAATGACATTAATGAACATTTTTGACATTGTGTGTTAAGATTAAATTGAGGATAAGATTATGAGTTAGTGATATTACTGATATTGTTTCAAATCTATCCAATTCTACTCCCTTTAACAAAAAAGAACATATTAGGAGATTATGAATAATTTGTAGAATTGGAATAAGAGCAATACATTCTATTTTAGGAAGAACAGGAGTTTAGATAATCCCTGGATCCAGGGAAAGACCATAGAAAAATCTTCCAGATCCTTTTTTCAGAATGAATCCATTCCTACTGTTCTCAGGAACTGCATCATTCTACTTTAGATTCAGATCAGGCAAAAGGAAACATGGACACATTCACATTAGAATGAAGAAATAAGATGGATTCATGCATTTAAAATCGACAGGTAGAAGCATGGGATTCATAGTTGTCCACTTCAGTCCTGGTAAGCTCTACTTTTTCTCCAACTGCAGGCTGAGCTTCATCCTTACCCTTTGAACATAGATCTTTGGTTAGGGGAGGATACTGAATTTCATACTCAACATCCTAACCTTGCTGCAGTGGTCCCCATAATACAGATTCTGCATCATATGCAAGGTCTCAGTCCCAGAATCTTCTGCTTTAGCCCCAAGTCTTCTAGTGACTAGGGACTTAACAGGTATTATTGAATCTCCCTTACTCCTGCAGACTTCTCAGAGTGCCTGCACTAACTGATACGGTTAATCATCTTTGTTAATTGGTTATCTTATTTTTGCTTGAAAGGACAGATGAACTTGAACTCTGCTTTGACTTTATTACTACTTACCACCTCCATCCTCTACCATGCCCTCTTTTCCTTGGACTAATTTTTCATTAAAAATTCAGTTATTAGTCTCTCATTAGTACTTTTAAGGAAAATCTAGTGCTCATTGGAACATATGTGTGTGTGTGTGTGTGTGTGTGTGTGTGTGTGTGTGTGTATAGTATTCCTATATATAGTACACATATATAGTACACATGTAATCACCAAAACGTTTATTAGTTCCTTGAAGTCTTCCTCAACACATGGGATGTTTTCTCTTCTGTATTATGGCTTTCTCTCTTCACCTCAATTACCAGTTATGATGCTTCCAAAATTAATTAAATCATATCGGTTTTTCAATACTGATTAAGTAGAGCATCAAATTATACATGAACCTCTACCTTTCCGTAATAAAAAATGAACTCAAATATTTTAATTACTTACAGTTTAGTGGAGAAACGTCATACACTCTAAACATGGGACTTATACAATGATACAAAATTATATACCATATAATGCCAAAATAATAGTTACAGAAAGAAATACTACTGGGGTTCAGAGAAGAGAGGATGTTATATGGACATGCTCAGATAGGGAAGGAAGAGATGAGATTTGATCTTGAAGCCAAAGTGAGATTAGACAGGGTAAATGGGTTGGCGGGAGTAGGTGGAAGGAACACCTGAACAAATACTCATATTACAGAGTCACTTGGGTTTGTTCAGAGGACAGTGTCGACATTGGTTGGAGTCAAGGCCTGAATCACTGGAAAAACCATTGGGAGATAAATTTCCAAATGGACAGTGGCATCAGATTGTGAAGGCCAGGCCTTTAGTTTCTCTCTAATGGCAGCAGTAACCATTGTAGTTTTCTTAACAAAATTATGATGTTCTATGTAGAAGAAAAAAGAAAGCCAACTAAATGTTTTGTTTTGTTTTGCAAGTTTGAAGTGACCCACACACATTTTAGTAAGTTTTTTAATTATCTAAAACTAGGAATCAATGTAGAAAATATAAAAAACAGACCCAGGTGTGGTGGTGCACACCTGTAATTGTAGTACTTGGGAGGTTGAGTCAGGAAGATGACAGGTCCAAGGCCTGCCTCAGAAACGTAGCAAGACCTTCAGCAGTTTAGTAAGACCCTGTGTTCAATCCCCAGTACACACACACATACACACACACACACACACACACACACACACACACATGCATGTAGAAAGAAAAAAATCTTAAACTGTTTATATTCTTAGAACTCAGAGACAGTTCTTGTTATATTCAAATGCATACATTATATTTTATATTTCAGTTGTTTGGCATCACTAATACATTATGGACATATTCTCATTTTGCTAAAACCTTGAGATATTTAACCCCTTTATCTGAAACTGTCCATTTTCTTAAAGAATATAAGACCTTTATCAATATCAGGGAATCTCTTTACTGTACATATTCATCATCCACAGCTCTGTTTTTATTCTTTTTTTGTTTATATTTACACTATTTTTTTTGTGGAATCGGGGATTGAACCCAGGGGCATTCTACCTCTGACCAGAACTCCCAGCCCTAGTTTTTATTCTTTATTTTGAAACAGGGTCTCACTAAGTTGTGGAGGGCCTCATTAAGTAGCTGAAGCTGGCTGTGAACCTGCGATCCTCCTGTCTCAGCCTCCAAATTACTGGGATTACAAGCATTACCACTCCTGGCATAGTTACAGTATTTTAAAATTAGAGTACAATATTTCCCTTTATCAATAACTGTTAATATCCAATAGGACTACTAAAATGTCTACTTTAAACTGGTAAATTTTATGATATATGAATTATATGTCAATAAGGCTATTGGAGAAAACATCTAATGGACTTTTTTATTCTGTTAGAATCTATTCTTGTAGCAACCAATTTTTGTATAATAAAATATTTATATATGTAAAAATTTCAATTACATTGTAGCAGTTAAAATTCGGGCTTTTCTCAGATTTAGTTCCTTTTGTCTTTCAATATAAAAGGAAAAGATTTCTGAATAGTTTCTGAAACTTTTTCTTCTTGGGTTCATGGATTTCAAATACGGATTCTTATACTATTAGGTGCTCAAAAGTTGAGATCAGAAGAGAAAAATTAGTTACATGGTATGTAATTCTGATAGCCACTTAATATTTTAAGTTTCAGTTCTTTAAACTGAAAACAGGGAAGATTTTTTTTATAAAACATCTCTGATTTTTATCAATTCTCTGCTTTGAGTTTACATTGCTTGAGAGGTACCTGCCTAGAAGAAAGATGATAAATAGTCAAAAATATGACCATGTCAATGTCAATATAAAAATGCACATAAAAATAAAAAGAAACTAGGTTTATGAATGGCTTTTAGAAAACAAGGTAAAATATAAAAAATCTATATCTCATGAAATTTTCCTAATAGTATGTAGTTTCTTAACTATTACTCTCAAGCTTATAATTTAAAACAATGATGTTTATTTAAAGGCAGGACGTTTAATTTTATATAATTTTATCAAGAGAAAAAATACTTGTTTAATTCCTCTGAGGTCACAGGCAACAAAGAAAATATTGAAGAAGGAAATATGTCTCATACTTTCCATGAGAACTAAGACCAGATGATACCTGGATCTGCCTTTTCATTATTTAAAATCAATGGAGTGTTTGATTTTTCAATATATATTAGACACTATCTAGTCTATACTATGGTTTTGGAAAAGAGATTACTAAGGTCTAGAAACCACAGCATATAGAAACCTAGGACTCTCACATCCACTCTAGTACTTTCCACTGTACCATACTGATTACATCCAGATTTAGAATCAAATTAATGGAATGATCCATGACACGAATTAATTTCCAAACTCTAATCCTCATAAAAGGAATGTATGTTTTTGGAAATAGTACTATTAGAAGAATGTAATTTTTTAAAAAATTTAGAAGTTTCAGAGACACTGACATTATGTCGGATCTGCAGGCACCAGTTCTCATCCTACACTTTGCGTGTGTGTAATAGTTGGGTGGTCCCAGCCATCAAGTATCATGACACCCAGGAAAAAGGTGAATATCACTGCACAATGGTAATGTTTAATTATCCTCATTGTTCTCATTTGCAAGACAAGCTACTAATACTGAGTATTGAAATTTTATAGTTAAATTTTATAGTTAAAAATGAGGTCTTACCCACTGTACAAATAATAGTTGATAGGAAATTTCTTAATTTGTTTCAAGGAGCTGTTTGCTCCTTGTTTTATGTAATTGTTGTTATTAAGACTACATGGTTTTAATATATCTATGTATGCACACACACATATTTGAATATATGAATAATACTGTAGTATTGGCATTGCAAAGAGACAAGCGGGATATTTTTTATGTTGGAATTCCTAACAACATATGGTATACAATTTCCCTGGCAAAATTCATTTGTTTGACAGTGGCATAAAACTGCGAAGATTCTTTTGGTTAACCAAAAATTATTAACTGCCATAAATGGAGGCATTTATGCATTTATTTAAGAACATTTGCTTAGGAGCATGAAAATCATTTAGGCCTGTTAATATTCACCTTAAATAATTTTGAGGAAAATTTTTATTAGTTTAAAAGTGTTAAAGTTAGCTGGGCATGGTGGTGCTTGCCTGTAATCCCAGTACTTTGGAGGCTGAGATAGGAGGATTGCAGGTTTGAGGCCAGCCTCAGCAATTTAGCAAGATACTCAGCAACTTAGTAAGCCCCTATTTCAAAATTTAAAAATAATATAGGGCTGGGAGTGTGGCTTAGAGGTATAATGTCATTGGGTTCAATCTCTAGTAACACACACACATACACATACACACACACACACACACACAAAAGAAGTGTTAAAGTAACTACATTTATTTTATAATAATTTAATGTTTTTCCTCTATAACTTCTCTTTTCTAAAAATAACTATTTTTAATCACTGACCTTCCTTTTCTCTATCCATCTTCATCCTTCTCTACCTCCTTCTTTTACCCTGGTATTATTACCTTTGTATTTATTTTAAATAGATATTATAAGTGGAAAAACTTTCCATACTGCAAAAACCTGCAAGATATTATTAATATGAATAACCAGAGTTAAAAATATGTAATATTTATAAAATGTTATTTACATCAAAACTAAGTTAACTACATAAGGCCCATTGATTAAGACATGCAATACACTGATGGCTGTGAGTCATATAGCATCTTAATTTAGCTTATCTTTGGCCCATGATATTATCATACATTTTCTTCTCCTGGAATTTCTAGTTGTTTTTGTTTTATCCTGTTTATAAAAAGCAGTATATAGCTAGACTCTGCCACTGTGAATTCATTGCTTCTTAATAATGCCAGTTGCTAATTGAAATCTGCTTGTTCCTGAGGATGTTCATCCTAGAGCTTCTAACTTTCTGCTTTAATACAAATTGAACTTTTAATTCCTAGACCTGCTGCAATTTATCATTTGTAGCTTATGTTCTAGTGATCCAGTAAATATTGTCTGATGTGATTGATTAACAAATAGAGATTTAAATTTGTTACTTCAGTTTATAAATACTAAAGTAAAAAGTATCTGCACGCATTTTTAGAAGGAATGAATGTAGTTTAGTAGTGTAAAGTGGTAAATGTCATTTTGTAGATGGAAACTATTGATAATATCTAAATTTATAGTTTTGAAAACGAAAGTATAAGCATGGTATTTTAATTATTTAAATAACCACTAGAGAAGAAAAACTATGAATGGCTAAAAATGATTTTGTCTAGGGAAAACAGAAGGTGTGAAAGGGAAGCTTTTACTTTTTCATTGTTTAAATATCTCTATTTTTGTAATATTGTTACAGTCTCTTTATAACTTTAACAACAATAAAAGATAACCACTTTGCAAGGATGAAAAGTATTCTTTGCCATGCCATGAAACAACATATCTAAAAGTAGTATTTCTTAGCAAAGGGCAAATTAGAGGATAATTGTTTTAAAAATGAAAAGCCATATTACTTCATACTACAAATTGTTTATCTAGGGTCACCTGTGTGACTGGACATATGTCTTTACCCCAAAGACTTGGTTCTAGTCAGCTTTTCCATTGCTGTGACCAAAATACCTGACAGCATAACTTAGAGGAAGAAAGGTTTACTGGGGCTCGTGGTCTCTGAGGTTTCAGTCCATGGTCCCCTGGCTCTGCGGCAGAAACCACAGCGGCCGGGTGTGTGGTGGAGAGCCACTCTCAGTCATGGTGGCCTGAAGCAGCAAGAGTAAGCGGAGGGGACTAGGGGGACACATTTAGTCCCCAAGACCATGCTCCACCTCTGAACATGCTGCACCATGCCTTCGACAGACAAGCCTTTTGGGCACCATTCCAAACCAAACCAAAATGACATCATTGTCTAGAAGACAGTACACAGACAAAGAAGGGTGCAGGCTACGATGGCAAAAATAGAGCATTCTGAAAATAACTTCAGAGGACGATTAACCCAGCTTTGAAAAGGAAGAGCTCACAAGAGCAAGTATTTAAGCTGAAGGCTATAGAAAGACAGATGATACTCACAATGCCACTTTTCATGTATTTCCATTCTTACCTCAATACACATTCACTTATATCTAATTTTTCAACTAATTATCAGAAAAATACCCCCATGATTTAAAACCAACAAAACATACACCAAAGCATACAAAAACAATAAAAAAAAACCAACCTTTCTTATTTATGCTGGAGACCAGTGCAATTTAACATCCTGAAGTATTGGATTAAGATCCTTGGTAGCTCTAACCAGTGAAAAAGTCATGGTTCTACACTGATACCTCACTATGTAATTTTCATCAAAAACAATATGGACCACAATGGTGCTGTGTATGACACTACTACAAAATCTCATCAATCTACAGCATTAAACTTTTACTGTGAGTCAGCTGATCTAAGGCCAGGGTAGCTATGTATCTCTGCTAATTTCAGCTGGGGGTGCTCAAGTGCTTTGGGGGGGGGGTCAGCTGAACTTAGATAATCTAGACTGGGCTCTGTGTGAACAGGCTGAATTTGTTTTTCATGCTTCTCCCTGGACCAGCAGGCTCCCCAGGCATGTTCTACATAAGTTGACGGCAGCGGCCTGCGGAGGAGCCATGGACAGTGTGGGCTCTTATGACCTGGCTCAGAGCTGGAATACCATCAATTCTGTTTTACTGTTTTGACTAAAGCAAATCTGGTGAGCAAAGTCCGGGAAAATACACTTTGCCTCTTCTGTAGGAGAGACTGAAAAGTCACAGAGCAAATAATGTGGAGACAGCAAGAAGTGAAGAATTGAGGAAGGTGTGGCAAAGCACTAAAACAAGACTAATTGCAAGAAGGCCCTAGAAATATTTTCCCTATATCCACTCTATATCTTTTTTAAGTAAACAAACATCAAAGTATTTCTAAAAGTCTTTTTTTTTCCTGGTGGTCTAAAGTGTACACGAAGCCTGCCTTCTGAATTACTCTGCTCTGCCTCCCTTAGAAGATTTTATATTCAACTGGTTTTATATAGTTAAATGTACCAATAATCATAAATGTGACTTCACTGCCAAATAAACCAAATAAAAGACTAATATTAAATATTATACCACGAATAAAATAATGAGTGTTTATTGGCCTTGTGTCAAAAGATTTTTGTGTTACGACTTTTTAAAAATCACATAAACTATTAGTACTGCTCTACAAAGACAATGTAATAATACCTATTAACGAGTGTGATATTGAAAAATAAAGTAAGTCACCTGATGGAATTCTCAGTAGAAGGCAGGTTTTTTTTTTGTGGGATCTGGAGCAAATCATTCAGCATCCCTTAGCTTTAGTCGCTCATCTGTGAAACTGAGATATTGCTAATGTCTATCTTATGAGGTGCAACAAGGATTATACTAATAAATCTATAAAAGGGTTAGAAGAGTGCCTAGAACATACTATACATTTTTCTTTTCTTCTTCTTCTTCTTCTTCTTCTTCTTTTTCTTTTCTTCTTCTTCTTCTTCTTCTTTTTCTTCTTCTTCTTCTTTTTCTTCTTCTTCTTCTTTTTCTTCTTCTTCTTCTTCTTCTTCTTCTTCTTCTTCTTCTTCAACTAGTCTTAAATAATATGTGATAAACATATGGTCAACAAGAATAATTATAAACCTCTTTGATTAAAAATCTTTAATAAATTTCATGCATAAGGGTGAATTTTCTTTATGGAAGTTATTAAAATGTACAAATTATTTATTGTTTTCTTTCTCAAAAGGAGTTGTTCAGCATTGATTACATACATATGGTTTCCATGCCAGGGAGTGAATTACTTTTTTAAAAAATGTTAATATATGGCCTAAACTATTGTATGTTTATAACCAGATACCATTAAATTAGAAGTGTGTTTGAAATGTCAACTAACAAAATAGACATTAAATTATTTGTAAGATTATAGTTTATTTAATAAATCTCTACATATTAGAAGAAGAGAGAACAATGGTTAGACAAGGGGGTAGAAGAGGATAGAATAGAACTGTAGATTTAAATTGGAATCAATAGTCCTGAATGTAAAGCTCATTCCAGAAGGGAAAACCGTAGGCTTGAGTTCAAGGGGCACTGAGGAGTCCATACAAAATGGTTTTTGTTTAGATTGCAATGTGTTAGGGTTTGAATATGGAAAACCCCCTGGAAAAGCTCATGTATTGGCAATGTGAAAATATTCAGAGGTGGAATAACTGAATCAGGGATACAAACTCATCAGTGGATAAATCCACTGAAGAATTAATAATTTGAATGGATTTACCAGGTGGTAAGTTAGGCAGGTGGGCTGTGGCCCTATAGACTTTATATGTCCCTGGTTACTTCCAGTCTCTCTGCTTCCCAGGACCATTGAGTTGAGCGCAGCTTTCCTCCACCATACTATGCCACAATGATGTCTGCCTTGGAGTCTACCAACTATGGATCGTACCTCTGAAACTGTGAGCCAAATTAACTTTTCCTCCTCTTTGTTCACATCATGTTTCTTGGTCACAGTGATAGAAAAGTGGGCTAAAACTCAATGGTGGATGAATTGAGAATATAGGACCAAGTTCAGGCAAACTTTGACTAGCAAGAATTTGAATATCACATTTCAACCCCAAATTTAATCATACATCAATTTCCTTTGAGTTTTAGAAATATTTTATTATATTTACATGTTTCATTAAAGTTATACCATAAACCTAACTCTGTATAACAACTAAAGCAACCAACGATGTGATAACTTTTTGACATTCATATAATACTATGAAACTACAGAGAATTTTGAACAATAATGGGACTTTAAGACATTAATTTTTCTTTGAAATCAGCCATTCTAATTGAATTTTCTCTCTGATGACCACTGGAACTATTCTTGACTTCAGAATAACCACAAAAGATGGCCAAATTTGGTACTTAATTTTTATGATTATACCTTATATAATTTCACAAGCCTGTGCCATGATAATAAAGGAAAAGGAAGGACAGAGAGTTCATTGAGGTCATGTTGGAAAACCAACTCAGATTCACTGGTTCAAAATCGTACTAACATGTGTAGGGGGGTGGAATAGGGTGGGATGTGGAAGGAAATACACCAAGTGATGTGTATCTGTATGTTTGTATCACTTTGAACCTCACTATGATGTTAATTACAATGTACCAATTAAAGTATAATTTTTTAAAAAGTCCAGGTTTGCACATCCAAATGTGGCAGAGAAAATAATCTGTAATAAAGAAAAATAGGTTTGGGTATATGATACAGACTTGGTGAGACCAAGTAAAAGGACTGCTAGAGTTGTTTAATAAATTTAGTTCACACATGTGAAATCTAAGAGCTAGCAGTTATAAAGTTATTTCTAAAATTGTGCTCAGTTGTAATTACTAATCAATTAGTCCTGTAGTAAATGCTTCTTGCTATGCATTATATACCCAGGGCTTTGATGGGCAATACACAGATTATCTCAGAATTCAAGAAGCATATGATCTAGTTTGGGATTTGTGAGTGAAGTACTAACACAAAATGAAATATTAAATCCTTAGGATCTATTCTAAGTGTAATAGCACCTCCTAGAAGGGAGAGGTCATTGTGGTCAGAATAGTCCAAAACAAGCTCTGGAGAGAGTAGGGCTTTATATCTATCTTAAAAATATTTAAGATACAAAATTATAAAAGAGAAAGGGGAGGAATTCATGCTGGAAGAGAAAGATTAAACAAATACAGAAATGTAGGAATAGTCAGGCTGTTTTCACTCTCAACAGGAGCCTATCTCAATGTAACAGGCATAAGCACACTATAAATTTACTGGAGGCAAGAAATGAAGACAGAAAACTAGTTAAAGGATTTTGGGTCTAATGTTGGAGATGACCAAGTGGAGTGGCAGCATGAGGAAGACACCATCAGACAGAGGTTAGTCTGGTTGTGTGTGCTTTGTGTATGGGGGGCGAGGAGGAAGGCAACCTAATGTAAATGGGAGAATTGGATGGCAGGGAGAGAAGAGGATATTTGAATAAGCCAGGTAAAAGGAAAGTCTAGATCATAGAAGAAGGAGTGAGATAGAGAGATGCTTTGATGGAAAAGAATGGAAGATATAAACATGGATATGAGCCGGGCATGGTGGCGCACGCTTGTAATCCCAGTACTTTGGGAGGCGGAGACCGGAGGATCCGGGTTCGCGGCCAGCTTCAGCTCTCTCTGTCTCTCTCTCTCTCTCCACCTAGTGAGGCCCTCCGCAACTTCGTGAGACCTGGTTTCAAAATAAAGTATAAAAAATAGGTCCGGGGGCGTAGCGCGGAGGTAGAATGCCCCTGGGTTCAATCCATGGTACCGCAAAAAAAAAAAAAATAAAATAAACATGGATATGCATGTGTCACTATAATATTCTGACTTATTAATTGCCAATGCCAATCTCAAAGACATGCACAGGGAAGGGGAGAGAGGGGGTGGGACCCGGAGGGAATGCTCCAAGAGTTGTGTGCATGCATATTCCTATCACTCTATACCTCAGTATGATGTATGATTACACGGCACCATTAAGTGTATTTTTTTAAAAAAGAAAAAAATGGAAGAAGCCAAAAAGCCCCACAGATAAAAGAATCATAGCAACAGGAAGACAACTGGATGGCTGGAAGGTTGAGCAAGCCTGGGGAAGATGGAAGTGAGGTTCAATGGTAATACTCAGTGTGGAGATTAACTGCCAGGGGCGGTCACACCTACAGGGGCCCCAAGCCATTGGGAATCAGGGCCTGAGTGGAGACGTGTGGCCACTTCTGAGTCAGAGACTCCAGACCCAGCCAAAAAAGACCAAAACACCAGCTATACTTGTTTACATGTTATTTTGATATTCAGTTTCTGATGATAAAATTTTACTTATCAAGGCATGGCAGGTAAATGATACATGATTCGGGGCTTAAAATAGACACTACATATTATCACATTATTTGTGGAAATGCACACAATAAGACAGGCACAGGGAAAGACAATAATTCTTGGATTTTTTGTTAAATATTAGAAGAGCTAATATGCTAGGTGCTATACACATATTAACCTACTTAGTCCTCACAACAATCCTGAGACTTAAATGCTGTCTCTGTTTTTACAGATATGGAAACAGAGGCACAAAGAGTCTAAGTGACTTGCCAAAAGTCACCAGCAATTAAGTGGCAGAGCTGGGATTCAAAGCCAAGTTGTCTGCAGCACTTTTTTCTCTTAAGGTCTCCACTATACTTACTCTGCAGCAATAATTGTTAACTATGAAGTTTTTGTAATTTCTTATTATAATAACATTATATAATTTATGTCAAGACACATCAATACTTATCATAAAGGTTTTAATTACATAGAATTTGAATTGCATTTAAAACTTCAGAATAATTATCTTTTTAATTCATTCTTTTTATTCCACATATGCCCCACAAAATGACTCTTTTACCCAAGATATTACATAGCCTCAACAATATAAAACCTGGTACTCTTAAATGATCATCAAATATCTTGGAACCAGATCCTGTTCTAAGTTAATTTCTTCAAAGAAACTAGAGATTTATATTTGTCATGTCATGTTATAAATGCATATAACATCGATAATAACATCAAATTCTGTCTAATATGACAAGAAGAACAAAAAAAATCCCTACAACATGATCTTGAATAAAAATCATCTGCTGATGTTTATGTGTCCAGATTGGTTTAGAGCAGAATTTTTCACATTTTCTTTTTCACATTTATTTTTAAAATTACCAGCATGACTACATTCTATTCTGTTTATTTCTAATGTTAGTACTATTCATTGAAGAAGAAATAAAATGTCTAGGAAGATAATTTCAACCTATTGTTTTATAAGTTCCTTAATCATGGGGGGCTGTTTCTTCTCAGAACAACTACAGTGCACTGTTTGTAATTATAGAGGCCTCTCAGTGGAATTAGAAGCACCAGGAGGGAGCAAAAGTTCTGTGATCTGATTGTGATTGAGAAAGATAGAATGTTTCCATGAACATTCAGTGCACTTAGAAGCTGGAAATAGTCTGAGTTTTGAACAAGAGTGAAAATTCAGAATTAGGGAGGATTTGCTTAACCTTGAAATGATATTCTTTTTGAAAAGTACAGATTTCAAGCATTTTTTATAAAGATGGCTTTCTATAAACACTGTTTTGATGAGCTAAGTGTCAGTGAATCAAACTATAAAGAATAAATTTCCTTTGAAATGCTCAAGGATTTAAACAATGCAGAGTGTGTGATTGGCCCAAATCATATGGTGTTTTATTGATTCCAAAGTGTGTAGAAGTTAAATTGAGCTTCTCGGGGCACAAGAATGCAACTATGGGTCCAGTGATGATAACTGATGTAAAACCTCAGAAGAATGTTTCTATATTTTCTTAATAATTATTTTTGAATCAGTTAATAATAGATGACATAAGATAAAGTGAAACAAATGTTTTTCCTTGATATTTTGTTTACAAAATCTTATGGTGATAAGTTTATGTAGTTATCAACGTAACTGGTTTCCTTTTGTATGTATTGTTAAGCTGTGCTTCTCAATTAGAATTAACTTGCTTTTCCAGAATTTGCTTAGAGTCAAGGGTGATGAGGTCCATAGGGAAGTGTGCAGGTGGAGAACCAGGAAATTATACCCTTGAGAAACTCGGGTTTTTTAATCATTGAGATCTGACCCGTAATGACTGATGGAAGCATTCTGCTCCTCACTAGTGGCTTGCAGATGGTGGGGCTAGTTCACGCCTTGCAACTTCTTTCTCCCTTAAGTTAGCAAGCATGTGCATGTGTTAATGCATGTTTATGAATATAGGACTTAAACAGCTAGCAGAAGACCGAATTCCCTTTTTTCATGACAACTAAAATGCTAGGTATGATTTTCCATGCAGAGTATTATCCTACAAAAGCCTTTCAGTATGCATATCAAATCAAAAGCTTATGTTCTCTCACTTAACACAGTCCCAAATGCACATGCATAAAGACACACACACACAAACACACATACACATGTCCACATACATGCACATGCACACAATTTCCCCAAAACATTTGGCAATCTTCATTAGTATTAGTTTGGTGATTAAAACAACTAGTTTACACACACATACACATACTATTCATATGTATTTGTATTATGTATTTAATATAATATTAAATGTCTGTATTTAACATGTATATATATTTGCAGATGAATGTCTGTATATACACATACATATGATTTAGAAAGCATGATATCAGACAAAAACTAAAACATGTAATTATGGATCCTAAGTGGCATTTAGTCTGTTATCCTAATATGATTTGTAAGGTGCTTTGTGCATACAGCTGATGATAGAAGAGACACAGACCGGGCAAGTGGAGAAAAGTCAGAGATAGCCATCCTATATTCCTCACACTGTGTAATCTATGTTTACATAATTCATTTTTGTTTGAGATTGGCAGTGACTCCCATCCTCCCTCTTTTTACCCATTGATTTAAAAAATTCTTAAGGTCTTCTTAATTAACATGAAAATTTAGTTCGGTCAAAATTAAACTGTATTATCATGTTAACAGTGAGATCACTATAATAATGTTTGAAATATAAATTGTATTCATAAAATTTTTATTTTTGCTTCATTATAAAATAATGAGCTTCACATCAGTAAATGTGTTATTGTTTGGCTTACCTTCTAGAATAAAGAAGTAATCTGTCTGTGGAAGAAAACATTTGAATGTAGTTTTTAAATCATGTTAATATATTCAGTCATTTGTAGGAAACCCTGAATGATTTATCTTAAAAACAGTTGAGGAGAAAGTTATTTTTAACCAAGTTAGCATGATTATTAAGGAAAATTTAGGATTTTTCTTTGTTGTAAGAACAGCAAAATTAAATATGATTGGTTTTATAACTGTGACATTAAAATATTACTTTAAAATATTTTAAGTGAATGCTTTGTTTAAAATGCATATATTATTTTCTGTAATATCACAATTGATATTATGTGTTTTCAATAATTCCATTCATATATGTGTATATGTGTATATATAATATATAATATAATATATATAACAACATTTACATGTAAAAGACAAGTCTCATAAAGATAAATCATAATTTTCTATGAATGTAGCTATATTATGATGACAAAATATATATTTGATTTATATGTTAAATATAGACATTTAATAATAATGTGGACACTTATCCTTAGAAATGTGCCAATAGCATTTGCAAATTGCTCATCTTATAAATTGCCATTTGCCTTTGAGAAAATTAAAGGCAGAGAGAGCAAAAGAGCAAATAACATTCAGAGGCAAACCAATAAGAATCACTCCTGACCTTCCAAACCAAGCCATGAAAGCCAGGAAGGGCTGGAGCGACATATTCCAAACTCTGAAAGAAAACAACCTCCAGCCAAGATTTGTCTACCCAGCAAAGATATCTATCAAATTTGATGGAGAAATAAAAACCTTCCATGACAAACAGAAGCTGAAAGACTTTATGTCTTCCAAACCAGCACTAGAGAAAATACTCAAAGAGATTAATTACAAAGAAGAAATAATAAGGAAACGCTAGAACCAGAGAAACAGTGATTTCCATCAAACAAGCAACTAGGCAAACAACAAACACTACCTCAAACAGAAATTAAAACTGAAAATGTTAGGAATGAGAACCCATCTCTCAATAATCACGCTGAATATAAATGGCCTCAACTCCCCAATCAAAAGACATAAGGTGGCAAAATGATTTAAAAATCACAATCCATCTATATGCTGCCTTCAAGAAACACACCTTACAAGTAAAGATAAACACAAACTAAAGGTGAAGGGATGGAGCAAGGTAATCCACACCAATGGAACTCAAAAACAAGCAGGAGTAGCAATTATGATATCAGACAAATTAGATTTCAAACCTAAACTTATCAGAAGAGACAAAGAAGGTCATTTCTTACTGGTAAAAGGAACAATCCAGCAAGAGGATATAACAATAGCCAACATTTATGCCCCAAACATAGGTGCAACCACTTTCATAAAAGAAACTCTTTGTGACATTAAATCACACATAGATCCCAATACAATAATATTGGGAGATTTCAATACACCTCTCAAACCACTAGATCGATCTTCAAGACAAAAGGTCAGTAAAGATGCCTCGGACCTAAGGAACACCATAAACCACATGGACCTAGTAGACACATACAGAATATTCCACCCAACTAGAGCTGAATTCACATTTTTTTTCAGCTGCTCATGGAACTTTCTCTAAAATAGACCATATCCTAGCAAGTTCAAAAAATGTGACATAGCTGGGCGTGGTGGCGCACGCTTGTAATCCCAGTACTTTGGGAGGCGGAGACCGGAGGATCCGGGTTCGCAGCCAGCCTCAGCTTGCGCATGCGCGCGCGAGCATTTTCTCTCTCTCTCTCTCTCTCCCTCCCTGTCTCTCTCTCTCTCTCTCTACTTAGTGAGGCCCTCCGCAACTTCGTGAGACCCGGTTTCAAAATAAAGTATAAAAAATAGGGCCGGGGGCGTAGCGCGG
>PVJS01017235.1:0-36408 GCA_004027185.1 Glis glis
ACCCAGGACCTCATGCATGTTAGGCAAATGCTCTACCACTGAGCTACACTCCCAGCCCACTTTTATTACATTTTTCTTGGAGAGGATAGGAAGATAATTTCAGCCCTTGAGATCGAAATTTCTTTTTAATGATTAATAATCTGCAGAAAAAAGATTCCCTCCACACCTATACTTGTTTGTAGTTCCATAAACATAGGGATTCCAAAATACTCTACTTGGCATGACTCATAGCAGAAAAAAAATACATAAGGGTAGGGTGTGTTGGTGTGTTTGCAATTGTATGCACTATATCTCTGAGAAAATTCCTAAAACAAGAGTCTCTGCTTGTACCAGCACCTAGTCGACATAAGACACACCTTGCACCCACATATTTTACACCTGGTTTCTACTCCAGGGCTTCATAATTGTGATGTGGCATCAGCTTCCAGGTGAGCCGTGTGCACTGGGATCTTCCTAAAAGCAAGTGACTTTGGATCATATATATACCTTCGTGAAACCGAAGCTAAATGTGTCTCAGCTGCACCTTGGCTGAACCCGGCAATTCAGTAAACTGTACTGAGACAAGTAGTCATCCTCAAAAGAAAAAACATATTATTTCTGTATTGCACATAAATACTCCAAATGAAGTCCACATGGACATGAAGACCTACCTACCTTGTGTTAGTCAGCTCTCCATCACTATAAGAAATACCTGAGATAGTCAACATATAAAGAAAAAAGGTTTATTTGGGCTTGTTTTGGAGGTTTCGGTTGACCCTGTTGCTTTTGGACCTGTGACAAGGCAGAAGATCATGGTGAAACTAAGCTGCTCCCCTCATGGCTGGGAACAAAAAAGACAGAGAAAGAGGAAGAGGTAGGGCCAGGAGTCTCAGAGCCAGAGGCTGAATCAATTTGCTTGTGACATTTGGTTAAGGAAAAAGGGTAGCAGTAGGTATGGATTGTACTTCTAGCTTGTACTTCTAGGTCAGGGCATGATACATTTGATTTCTGGGGGTCCAAGTTGACACCTCTGAAGGCAGCCATATTGAGCTGTTGTGATGGTGAGTTTCATGTATCAACTTGCTTAGGTTAAGGGGTGCCCACATAACTCAAAACATTATTTCTGAGTGTGTTTGTGAGGGTGTTTTTGGAAAAAATGAGGATTTGAATCAGAAGACTGAGTAAAGAAAATCCACCCTTACCAACGTGGGTAAGCATGATCTAATCTATCGAGGGTCCAGTAGAGCGGTAGCGTGGGAGGGGTGGATGTGTGCTCGCTTCTCTTGGTTTGGAACATGCATCTTCTGCCTCCAGACACCACAGCCCTGAGTTCTTAATCCTTCACACCTGGACTGAATTTTACTACTTTCTTTCCTGTTTAGCCAGCTTGCAGACAGCAGATTGTGGGACCTCTTGACTCCTTATAGTTCTCATAATAAATCTCCTCTTATCTCTCTCTTTCTATATTTATACTATTTGCTGTGTTTCTCTAGAGAACCCTAGTACAGTTGTCTGGGAAGAGAAAGACAACCAAACAAGCATTATTTGGAAAGCGTTGAGAAAAACACAAATCACCTTTGTGATTGTTCTCTACCAAATTAAACAGTCAAAAATCATTTACTCTAGGCATTGTGGTGCATGCCTGGAATCTCAGTATTTGGGAGGCTGAGACAGGAGGATGGCAGTTTCAAGACCAGCTTCAGCAACATAACGAGACCCTCAGCAACTTAGTGAGACCCTGTTTCAAAATTAAAGATAAAAAGGGCTGAGGTGTCGCTTGGAGGTAGAATGCCCCTGGGTTCTATCTTCAGTACAAAAAAAAAAATTCAGTTGTGATGGGAACTCCCTAAGCTGTGGCTTATGGTCTTATTTTATCATTTGTTTGTGGTACCTTCACTGGTCTTGGTCTTTGGCTCATCTTCATATGTTTGATCCAACTCAATTCACTCCACAAGTGTCTGGAAGGCCAGACAGGTACACTCATTATCAGAAATAGAGTAATACATCACACTGTGGTGAAAAGGAGCAGTCCAGTTTATGATGAAATTCATTTAGTCACTTTTCCCATTCCGTTATCTCTAGTTCTGTCTGGAGGAGCAGACAGAAGCTCAGTTCTTTCTCTTGAGAATATTGTCTAGCATCAAGTAGATAACAAATGGTTGCTGAATTGAATTGAGCTGACTGGGTATGTCTGAGTCTTCTGTTTTATCCTCCTTATTTTCCCTTCTTCCCCAGTCTTCCTCCTTCTTTTCTGCTCATTGTCCTTCCTCCCTGCTCCACCCTTTGTCCTTCCCAGCAGAAGGCCTGCATCTTTTACATGTATGTATAGCATCTACACACATACTTCATTCGAGCACTGCCCAGCTCTTGTAGCACACCTCGTAGAGGTTATTTTGCTCACAAAATGCCTCTATGGCCGGGCGTGGTGGCGCACGCTTGTAATCCCAGTACTTTGGGAGGCTGAGACCGGAGGATCTGGGTTCGCCGCCAGCCTCAGCTCTCTCTCCCTGTCTCTCTCTCTCTCTCTCTCTCTCTCTCTCTCTACCTAGTGAGGCCCTCCGCAACTTAGTGACACCCGGTTTCAAAATAAAGCATAAAAAAATAGGGCCGGGGGTGTAGCGTGGAGGTAGAACGCCCCTGGGTTCAATCCCCGGTACCGCAAAAAAAAAACAAAAAACAAACCCAAAATGCCTCTATGACTATTCTCTTTGCCAATGTCCTCTATAGATGAGGGTGAAGAGGCAGAGTGCAGAAAAACCCCCAAAATATAAAAGAACCTTGTTCTATCAGAGGTGTTTCATATGAATTTGGGAGAGTGCATATTATGTGTATTTAGTCGGCTGCCTTAGAAACTTTCTGTGTCTTGTTGCTCCAAGAGAAGGAGCATTGTTGAATTGTTTTTCCCTCGTTGCCCCAGTCTCGTTGCCCCAGAATGTACTATAGGTGGATGCAGAGAGCATTACTGGCTTCATGAACTATCTGTCCTGCCCAAATCAGATTCTTATCTTGGCTGGGAGACTCAGCTGGGTCGTTTAGGCAGTGTTCAGCGATTGTTTCAGCAGACATTCCCTTGCATGGATGGAAGAGAAAGGACAGACCCTCATCTACTTAGTGTAGGAGGTCTAAGGCTTGGAGTGATAACGAGTGGGAGGTTCAGAGTGGCTTTTGGAAAGATAAATCCTTCAGAAATGGCAAGATAAGTAATAGATGCTGCTCAAGTGTCCACAGTCCTCCCTCTCCTTGAAGGCTTATTTACCCACTCAGATTATATCGATCTTGTCCTTCTCCCAATTGGAGGTTACTATTACAGCTACCTGAAAGCAATCACAGACTCGCAGTAAATATATATCATTTAGGTCTTTTTATTTGACTGCCTTGGATTCAGTACAACAGGTTCCAACTCGACATACTGTAACTTCCAGCTCCTCAGCCTACCATTAAGATTCTGCTACCCTGTAACGCAGACCTGATTTCCTAGTCTTACCTGTGACATGGGCATGCATGGCTCCTCCATTTTCTCCAGTTGGTGGGATCCTTGCCCTTCAAATCTGCTCTTCCTTCCATTGGGATGCACCTCTCTTTCTCTGCCCATTAAAATGTGACTCTCATTCCTAGTCCAGCACAGCTTTCATCTCAATTCCTCCAGTGAAACCTTTCTGACCAACTCCTTGGAAATAAATCTGTTCTTCATCTCAAAAGCTGTAGGCTTAAGGAGCCCAGTGAAACTTTTCAGGGTGATGAAAATATTTTCTTTTTGGCACGGGGGATTGAACCCAAGGGCGTTCTACCTCCAAGCTATACCCCCAGCCCTATTTTATTTTTTATTTGGACACAGGGTCTCACTAATTTGCTGAGGTTATTGAGGCTGGTCTCAAACCTGTGATCCTCCCGTCTCAGCCTCCCAAGTACTGAGATTCCAGATGTGTATCACTACACATCTGTAATCTCTATTGTTTCTCTAATGTTTTCTCTATTGATTTCAGTGGTGATTACACAAACATACACAATTGTTAAAACATACCTAACTGCACACTTAAAGGGATGAATTTTATTAGAGGTTAAATTCTATCTCAACAACGCTGGGTAAATGAAAATAATGATGTCATCTACTGCTGAAGCCACTTCTTTGACAATACACTTATTAACTTTGTGTTGAGACCTCGCCTTCTTTACATGTACAGCTGGAAAGCCAAGAGATAGGGACAACCAAAGCATGACTTTGGGCAACAAAACTAAGGACTCTTCTGGAACACGAATCAAACTGGGCCACCTGTGGAGTTCTGATGCCCACAGATCCAGGTGAGAAATGGAAGGTTGGGAGGTGAGGTAGAAAATAGAAATCAGGTTACAGAAAGAGGTGGCAAGGTACAGCAAGAGTTTTCAACCCAAGGGAAGAATGAATTTGTTTCAAAGAGTGAGACTCAGTGGCAGGTAGGGCCTGTGGCTCAGAGGGGAAGGTGGCGCCTTGTTTGGGCACAGTGGCGTGATTGCCCCACCAGCCTGGTCTGTATTCAGTTGGATCATTTCTTTAGCTGATGTGCACAGACAGGGTGGAGGCTGAGAACTGCAGGTAACTCTCTGTGTTCTCCACATTCATAAACCCATGAGCTTGCACGTACACATTGGATGTTTAGTAAAATATTAGCCATTCATTCATTCATTCATTCATTCATTCATTCATTTATGAAAGTTATTGAGGTCTCCCAGGTTTCCAAAGCTGTACGATCAAAATGTGTAGGATACCCATGCATTTTCACGCAGGAAAAGTGCCACCAGGAACATGGCAGGTGACTCACAGAGCAGTGAACAGCCTGAAACAAGTCACCACTGTAAATATATTCTAAATATGACTGAACTTACAAAATCGCTAAGAAATATCGTACTGATCTATGGAAACTTTAGTTTTAGAGAGCTTTCTTTAATTAACAAATAGGGTATGTTTTCCTTATGGTTATGAAAGGAAAAGGAAGGAAGGAAAAAAGGAGAATTAAAGAAGTACTTAAGGGTTTTGCACTGTCTCTATATTAAAAGTTTCAGTCCTAATTTGGTGATACCCTTGAGTGTTTATCATTTCTCTGAGTTGTCTTGGTATCCTTAAAATATGATCAAAACAAAATAGATGCTAATTAACATATAGAATTCTGTTTTATATTCTCGGAGTGTTTTCTTCTTTAAGAATTAAGAATTAATTTTATCAAAGTCATGCATGGATCTAGTTTTTAAAAATCAAACAGTACTAATGGGCTTATAATGAGAAGCAGCATTCCGCCTGGGGCTGTGGCCCTCTTAGTCTTGCTCTCTGGAGGCAATCCCTGCCTACTCTTTTAGCTATTTCTTCCAGTATTTATCTCCATATTTCTAAATAATGTGTGTAACAGGACATTAAATAGATTTTTGCTTCGGTGTCAGAACAGTAGCTATAGCCTCAAAGCTGAAAATAATAGGTGCTAAGAACTCCCGCAGCTTGGGGAGAATTGACAAGATGACAAAGCTCATCTCCCAAGATCTTACTAACATGTAGCAGAAATAATAACACTTACATAGTGCTTACCATGTCCCACATCCTAGCTTTATTGATCATTTAACTATTGCAGTGACCCTATGAAGTAGAGGTTGAACATCCCTAGTCCAAAAATGTAAAATTTGATATGCACCAAAATCCAAAGCATTTTGCATGCCAGCGCAATGCCACAAATGGAAAATTCCAGAACTGACCTTGTGTGATGGGTTCCAGTATAAAACTCAGATGCACTAAAAATATTGTATAAAATTACCTTCGGGCTAGGTGTCTGAGGTGTATCGTCAATGTAAATGAATTTTGTGCTCAGACTTGGGTCTCACCCTAAAATACCTAAGATATCTCAAAATATATTTGAGATTATATTGGGAATATATACTTGGGAATACACGCTGATATTCTCAAATCTGAAAAAAATCCAAAACCTGTAACATTTCTGGTCCCAAGCATTTCAGATAAGGAATATTCAACCTGTATCTTTATTTTACAAACCAGGTGTATCTGTCAGCATTCTCGCAGCCATAATCTAAATATCTGACCACATAACTTAGAGGAAAGATTTATTTTCTTACAGTTTGGGGCTCAGTCCATGTGAGGCTGGGAACCATGGATCTCAGGGCATGGTGGTGGGAGGCGGAAAGAGAGCACATGGACTGTGCTCTTTACATCATGGAGGCTGGAAACCAGAGAAAGAGAGAGAGAGGGAGAGCAGGGGGAGGAGGAACCCTTTATATAATCCCCAAGGCCACACCCCCAGGAACTCACCTCCAGCCACACCCTACTGACCTGGGTCTACAGCTAGATAAATCCATTACAATGGAATTTTCCACTGCTGGGATTACAACCCTCATGACTCCACTATATCAACCATGAATATTAATAAGTGAGCTCTTTAGGGGAGGTTTTATATCTAACTATAACACTAGGTAACTAAGGATTTGAGGCATTAGTTAGCTCTGCCCAGGGACAGACACAGATGTCTATCTTGGGTAGTCTCTGGATTACATGATACCATCACCCACCCATCTATTCCTTTCTATATTAAAAACTCCAGAAAGATCTTGGGAACTACAACTTCGAGGGAGAACCTGACATCTTTCCCCTTCACTTTCTCTTGCACGCTCCCCATTGCAGCTCCAAACCAAGAAATGAAATGGGGGATTTCGAGTAGAGGCTAGGGGTACCTGTGAGAAGGGGAGAGACTGGCATCTCATCCCCCCGATGATAGATGCCTGTTTTGCTGCAGACTGGCTGACTGCCCTCATTGCCCACTTCAGCAGGGGAGAGAGGAATGAGAGCTAGATGGGAATTGGGGTGCGGCAAGGATGCAGGATTTCTTGTAGACCAAGAGGTGCCTGGGAAGTAAACCAGGCTGGAGCCATCTTGGCATTCTGCTAGAAGGTGCAACAGTAGCAAGAGGCCAGGGTTTGGGTTGGGTGGGTCAGACAGAAGAGGTAATCATGGTGGTAGAAATGTTCCTGAGAGCCTTTCATAGAACTCGTATGAGTACTCTTAGAGCAAATAAGCACTGAGGTTCTTGACACATCATCAATATCTAAGACCAGGCAATGTCACTTAGGAAGTTGCGGTAGCATAAAGATGCTCATCTCTTTATTCTGATCCCCACTTCCTGACCAAGGAGGAGCAGGATGAAATCGCCAACATGTCTCCTCCTTACTCTGGGATCCTTGGCTGAGGCACAGCTGGATATGGGAGAGAAGTAGAGAATATTCAATGAAATCTAAGGCTAGACTTTTAAAAAATGAAAAAAATGAAGGAAGGTGGGTTAGGACATATGAAATTAACTAACCTTCGTCCCTCCCCTCCTCTCCCTCTCTCCCTCTTCCCTTCATTCCTTCTTTTCTTAATACTGGGGATTGAACTCAGCAGTGCTCTACCACCAAGCTATACTCCCAACCCTTTTTATTTTTTATTTTGAATCAGAGTCTTGCTAAGTTGCTGAAGCTGGCCTCAAACCTGCAATCCTCTTGTCTCCGCCTCCTAAGTACTGAGATTACAGGTGCACGACTCCATGCTGGGCTATATATCACACCTTTCTTAAAATGACCAAAAAGCTATGGGATCTGGCAGAGGGGTTATTAAGTGAGGGAAAAATGAAATTCAATATAGCACAGTTGAAGATAAAGATTAGAGGAAAATAAGATGATCTCATGTTTATGCCCTTATTCCTAGACTGAGAGGATGCACTGTTTTTAGTAGCAGACTGTTTCTTAGCCAAATACCTATGGTTTTTACTGCTTGCTTGTTGATCGATCAGTTTAAATATTTTCTATTGTCTTTCTTGCAATACAAATAATGAATTAGTCTTTTTTGTGCTTCCCCCCATACACATAAACCTTTCTTCCCCATCCTACCAATATGTCTGTCTAAATATTGTTCACTAATGGACCATACTTTTACTATGATTATAGTTCCTCTTCTGGAAACGTGGGGGAATGAATAATTATTTTTCACTTTCACTGTTTTCTGTGTACCTATCTTTGAGTTTTACCAACAGACTTGTCAGTTTCCTATATATGTTTTTTTTCTCCCAGAATTCTCACTCATGTGAGATTTTTAAATTACTGTCTTCCCACAAACTAGAGTTTTCTGTCCCACAAGGTCAATCTTTAGTCCTTGTTATTTGACTCTGTTGCCCAGTTGTTATCCTGAAACTTTTCTTGGTCACTTTCTTGAATTGGATATAATTTTTGTTTTCCTTGATGTCATCTCTTTCACCCTCCCTCTTTTCCTTTTTCTATCTTTTTTCATTACATGTTTTGGAAAGTCTTTATTACAGTTTTGTATTTTTTGCTTATATAGCTGTGTAAAATATTCTAGAACAGTCTTAATTTGGATTTTCTCCTAAAGTAGAGAATGAGACAAGAACATGCAGTTAGGTAGTTATTGGGAATGTTCCAGGGAACTGGAGTGAAGGACTGAGATTGCACTAAGGAAAGAGGGAAAAACAATAAGAAGATGGGTGACTGAGTTAGTCCTTGCCACAAATGACTTGTACCAACATGATCTGTTGAAGAATCTATTCTTTACCCTTTGAATGTACTTGGTACCATTATGAAAAATATCGGTTGTCTGTAGATGAGTGGAACTATTTATTGACTCTCAATTCTATTCCATTGGTCTATCATTATGCCAGTAACACATTTTTTTTTATTGTAGCTTTCAGTAAGTTTTGCAATTGGGAGGTGTGAGTCCTCCAACTTTGTTCTTCTTTTTAAAAATTGTTCTGGCTATTTTAGGCTCCTTGAAATCTATATGAATTTTAGGACTACCTTTCCAGTGTGTGTGTGTGTGTGTGTGTGTGTGTGTGTGTGTGTGTGTGTGTGGTACTGGGGGTTGAGCCCAGGGGCATTCTACCTCTGAGCTACATCCCCAGCCCTATTTTTAAATTTTTATTTTGAAACAGGATCTCACTAAGTAGCTGAGGCTGGCTGCCAGCCTGTGGTCTTCCTGTCTCAGCCTCCCAAGAACTGGTATTACAAGCATGTGCCACCATGCCTGGCTTATCTTTCCAGTTTCTGAAAAAAAAATCCATTGGAATTTTGTTAGGGATACCAAATCTGTAGATCTCTTTGGGTAGTACTGACAGCTTAACAACATTAAGTCTTCCTATCCATGAATGTGGGATGTCTTTAATTTTTTTCAGCAATGGTTTGTGGTTTTCAGTGTTTACTTTTTTTCACCTCCTTGGTTAAATGTATTCCTAAGGGTTTTGTTCTTTTGATGCTGTAGTAAATGGAATTTCTTCCATTCCTTCTTGGGACATTTTATTGTAGGTGTACAGAAACAGAATTGATTTTTGTGTGTTGATCTTGTAGCCTCAAACTTGGCCGAATTTATTTCTTAACTCTAGTAGCTTTCCTGTGGAGTCTTTAGGATTTTCTCTATATAGAAATATGTTATTTATATTGTCTGCAAAGAGGGATCATTACTTGTTCCTTTCTAATTATGTTTATTTTATTTTTCTTATCTAATTACTCTAGCTATAGCTTCTAGCAGTAGCTGTGAAAGCAGTCATCCTTGTATGTGCCTGATATTAGGGGGAAAGTATGATGTTAGTTGTTGGTTTTCATTAGGTGTATTTTTATCATGTTGAAAACATTGCCCTTTCTACTAATGTTTTATTGAGTTTTTTTAAATCATGAAAAGGGGTTGAATTTTGTCAAATGATTTTTCTGCATCATTTGAGATGATCACACTTATTTTTTCCTTCATTCTATTAATTTAAGGCATTACATTGATTGATTTTCAGATGTCAAACCACCCTCGCATTCCTGGAATACATTTCACATAGTCATGGTGTACAATCCTTTAAATATTCTGTTGGATTTAGTCTTCTAAATTTTCTTGAGGGTTTTTGCATCTGTATTCAAAAAAAGTTGTTGGTCTGTAATTTTATTTTTATGACTTGGGCTTTTCATCCTTTTTATTTTTATTTTTTGACTTTCAGGTTAATGCTAGTCAGAATAAATTAAGAAGTGTTCCCAATTCTTCAGTTTTTAAGAAGATTTTGAAGAATTTCTTCTCTAAATGTTTGGTAGAATTTAGTGAAGACATCTTTAGGGGGAGGTCTTTGACTACTAATTCAATCTCTTTACTTGTTGTAGGTCTTTTAAGATTCTCTATTTTTCCTTAAGTCTGTTTAGAAAATTTATGTGTTTCTAGGGATGTTTCCATTGCATTTAGGTTATCTAATTTGTTGATAAAAATTGTTCATAGTATTCTCTTATAAACCTTCTTATTTCTATAAGGTATGTAGTTTTATACTTTCTTTAATTTCTGATTTTATCTATTCATGTTTTTCTTTCTTTTTCTTTTTTGTCAGTATAGCTAAGGCTTTATCAATTATGTTAATCTTTTGAAAAGACCAACATTTGGCTCATTGATTCTTTTTACTGTTTTTCCTTCATTTCCCTTTTACTTATTTTTTCCTTCATTCTATTAATTTAATGCATTACATTGATTAGTTTTCTGATATCAAACCACCCTTGTATTCCTGGAATACATTTCACATAGTCATGGTGTACAATTCTTTAAGTATTTTCTTGGATTTAGTTTACTAAATTTTGTTGAGGGTTTTTGTATCTAAATTCAAAAAAGTTATTGGTCTATAATTTTATTTTCATGTGATGACAGGCTTTTTTATCCTTTTTATTTTTATTCTCAATTAAAAATCAATTAAAAATTCTCAGTTAAAAAGATCTCTGCTCTAATCTTCATTGTTTCCTTTCTGGTCCTAGCTTCAGGTTTATGTTACTGTTTTTTTTTCCTCATTCTTTGTGTTGGAAAGTTATTTTATTGATTTGAGATCTTTCTTTTTTTAATGTAGCAGTCACAGTTATACATTCCTTGGGGATACTGCTTTTTTTTCACCTAACAAATTTTGGTATGTTGTATTCTTTCATCTCTAATCATTTTCTGATTTCCCTGTGGTTTCTTCTTTGAGACATTTATTAAAAGTGTGTTGTTTATGCTCCATGTATTTGTGGATTTTCTTTTTTGTTCTGTTACTGATTCTACTTTTATTCCATTGTGATCACAGGAGGGTTTTTTTTGTATAATTTCTATCCTCTTAAGTTTTATTGAGACTTATTTTATGACCTAACATATGGTCTATCCTAGAGAATGTTCCATATGCAGTTGAAAAGAATGTATATCCTGTTGGTGAGTGGAATATTCTATAGATGTCTGTTAGGTCTGGTTAGTTTATGGTGTTGCTCAAGTCTTCTTTTGTCTGGGTGTGCTTCCTTTTATTAAGATTAAGTATTAATATCTCCAGTATCTTGGGTTTTAGAAATTCACTTCCTTTACTTTTTTTGTGTGTGGTAATGGGGATTGAACCCAGGGGCGTTCTACCTCTGAGTTATACCCTCAGTCCTATTTTATGGTTTATTCTGAAACAGGGTATTACTAAGTTGCAGATGGCCTCACTAAGTTGCTGAGGCTGGCCTTGAACTTTAGATCCTCCTGTCTCATTCTCCCAAGTACTAGTATTATAGGTATGTGCCACCATGCCCGGCTCCTTTACTTTTATTTTAGAGGTGTTGGAAAGAAAAATACCAAGTCCTTATTAATTAGACCTAACTAGAACCCCAGTAGTACTTTATTCTAGAAAAATATTGAAAGAAGTTAATATTTTCAAATGTCTACTATATGGAAATAACTGCATCAGTTTCTTTCATATTATCTAAATCTTTATAAGATCATTCAAAATAAGCATTTTGTCCACCATTTTTCAGATGAAGAAATTGCAAGTCAACTTTCTTAAGAAACATGCCCAAGATTATACAATTAGCAAACAGTAGTGCTGAAATTCAAACCCCATCTGTCTCATTCTAAAGTAATGTTCTTTATGCAACGTCACATCACCTTGAAAGTGTCTTGGCTTCCATTTCATCTCATGTGAGCCCCCAAATCCTTTGAGTTCTATAAGTCTTATTTTCTTTTTTTTTTACTGTTAATTCTTGCTAAATGAAGAAGCTGAGGTCAAACAAGTTACAAAGCACTCCCAAACACATAAGGTAGTTAACTGGTAAGATAAAAGTGACAATCAAACTTCTTAGGTCTGTATCTCATGTTTTTTCTCTAACAATTCTCTAATCCTAGGTGTGAGGGCAACCAAAGTAATGTTGACATCCAATTTCTAAAAACTTGTATAAAAATGTAAACACATGGGTAATGGAATGGCAACACACGCTTATGTTTTTTAATGAATATGTATTGTAATGGAATGGTAATACAAGTTTATGTTCTCCTTAAATAAATGAATATGTATTTAAGGAGAGGATTCATGTAGCAGAAGTACTGGAGACGTGTGGATCTCTAACACATTAACCACAGATGCCATCCATTTGAATGAGCCATTATTTTCCCCTTTCCATCCTGCAACAATGATTTCATACTAACAAAACTTCTTGAAGCTTCCCTTGTAGGTCTCCATACTAGCTGTAGGTAGCACTCTTGTCTTCTCTCATTTTAACATGACTTTGGGTGTAGTTGTGCTCATTAAGCAGGGAAGCCTCTGTTCCTGTCCTTCTCTCAGCTCACATTGTCACTCCTAATGGAGAAATGATCAGTTGCTGCCTTCCCTTGTCTTTCCTGATTAGAATCACTGGTGTCTTTTACACTGGTGTCACACTTAGTGTGTTCCTGAGCCAGATCTGACCAGGGCAGAGGCTGATCAGCAGCTTCAGCTCTGCCAGAAGGAGAGAAACCTGGCATTATTCTTTCTGCCTATTGTTACCTATTGTCATCTGTCCTTCTGGTATTACCCAGTGCTAGCCTAGCTCATTTGGTATATTTAGGGATGAGTGAGAGTTCTAGATTTCTGCATGTAACCTTCAGCCCATTATGGGACTAGAGTTCTAAATTATGCCCTACTTGGCCTTAGACAGAGCCCTGTCCCCAGGTACTGAAACATCTCCTTATTTATAGATCCAAGATGGTTCCCACTGTGATGGGGGCAGGAAGAAGGATGTGCCTCATACTTCACGACAAGCTAGCCAGTCTGCTGGTTTGAACTCCTTTGTGTAGACCGTCCTTGAGCCATCTTGGGGATCACCAATCCCTTTTCATTGTGTATATTATATTATCCAGGCAATATTGGTCTTAGACCCGGGGCAGGAGGACCTCTGTTATGGCTCCCATACTTTAGAGGGTCCCACTTGGGCCATATTCCAGCAAGAAGACCACCAGGTAAAAGGGATATTCCTGCCTGGAACCTATACCTTTACTTCTAGACTGTGTTCCTGATACCTGAGAAGTGAGAATTCTTTGCCTCATCAGTCCTGATCCTACTTCTAGGACCTGTGCAAGTCTTTATCTTGGTTGCTGCCAAAGGATGCACAACTCTAGGCTTGAAGATTAGTTGTGTGCATGAAATTTGGGAAGAGTTTGAACATGTGCAAATGTGTCAGGCCCTTTGCGAGGCAGGAGACAGCCTAGGATGGGGAGAAGAGAGTCAGGCAGGGGTTAGAGGTGAGGAGCTCTGCAAGGTCCCATTCAGCATAGAACCTTGATAAACCCAAGAACTCTTGATTTTAACTTGGCTTTCTAGGTTATTATGAAAGTCTGCTTGTTAAGGAAGATGGATAGAACATATTTTACTTAGCAGTTTGTTAACTTGCAACATGTCAAAATTTAGGAGGGATGGCATGAACCCTCCATTAAAACTATTACTCTAGACAGGAGTAATAGTAAAACTATTACTCCACAGGAGTTAGTGGTGGGTTTGGGCTCATCCCTTGACTTGTCTGGTCCCAATTTCTATACTATCACTTGCTCGTGTTCTTGAGATACCATATGCCTCATACCCAGGTTGAGCCAAAGTGTGACATAAATAGCTCTTCAGGAGCTAGAGAGAAGCCAAGTATGTTCAGAGAAGTTAGAATATTCTAATAAAAAATAACAGGAGCTTTAGAAACCAGCAAACTTGTATTGAAATCCTAGCTTGGTTAGAAAGTAATTCAACTTCTCTGAGCTCTAATTTCCTCCTTTGGTACACAAGGGAAATAGTCTCTAGCTCCAGGTTGAGAAGCATTAAACCAAATGTGTGAATCATGTGCCTTGCACAGTTCTTGGCTTGTAATCAGCACCCAGTCAATAAGCCTCTCTCTCCTGCTAATCTTGGAAGGTTTCCTTCACCGAGAACAGGACCTGCCACCGCTAACTCATTGCCTTTTCAAGCACAGTGAATGGAAAAGACATTTGCCACTGGAACCTGACATCCCTTCCAAGAGTGACCCCTCCCCAGACCTCCCCATCTAGTGTCTGACTCCCTCGTTTTCTCCTGTTTCCCAGGCTTGGTCTTCTCTTTTAAAGATCTGGATTCTCCAAGCTTGGGGCAGCTTCTATCTTGTTTTACCTTGTTTTCAATGATTATCCAGGATTTTGTCTTTGTGGTTTGGCCCTTATCTCCTTTGCCATGAGTTTTCTCCATAAGCACTTCTAGAATGTGTCTGACCTTCCAGATTGATCCTCCTTCCCTCTCAGGTTCTGGTCCGCACAGCAGGTCTGGGTGTGGGCACCACCCAAGGTTCAGTGAGGGCTGATGTGCCTCACCTCTTTAGGAAACAGAAGGTAGGTGGCGGGATAGTTGACTCAGGCCAGAGAACTGGGAGGGAGGGATAAGGTCTTCTGGAGTGTTGTGGAGAAATTCCATGCCTAGCAAACTGCCAGGCAAGCTTGTGTGTAACTTTTCCAAATCTTTATTATAATTTGGTTTTCTATAGATTTCTTGGCAAACCTGAATTTTTAAAATTCCACCTTGTGTTCGTTCAACTAAAAGGGAATACATTTTCATGTACGAATAGAGTTCTATAACCAAACTGGATTGAAAGTGGCTGAGTATGTGTAGAGAGTGTATTAAGAGGTGAAAATTTGACAGGGAGAGAACCTAAAATGACTTGAATTGCTATTATTTTCTAATTAGAGTATTCTCTCACAGACTATGGCCTAACAAAGAGTACCCTATCCATCCAACTGCCCAAAGGAGAAGCCTGGAGCTATCCTTGACTTTATTTTCCCAAAACCTTACACAATCATTAATTCCTATATACTTATCTCTCAGTGTTCATGGGGGATTGGTTACAGGCCAGTCAAGCATACCTGAATCCATGGATGCCCAAGGTCTTTATATAAAGTGGTGTAGCTAGGCATGGTGGTGCATACCTGTAATCCCACTACTTGGGAGGCTGAGACAGGAGGATCACAGGTTCACAGCCAGCCTCAGCAATTTAGTGAGACCCTCAGCAATTTATTGAGACCCTGTTTCAAAATAAAAAATTAAAAGTAAAAATTGCCTCTTCAACAAATGGTATTGGCAAAACTGGTTATGCAGAAAAATAGAAATAAATCCCATTTTCTCACTCTGCATAAGAGTCAATTCAAGATGGATCAAAGACCTGAAAATTAGATCAGAAACTTTGCAATTACTTAAAGATGGCATGGGACCAACACTCCAACATATAGGCACTGGTAAAAACTTCCTCAACAAGACCCCAAAGGCACAAGAAATTAAAACGAGGATTAATACATGGGATTGCATTAAAGTGAAGAGCTTCTGTGCAGCAAAGCAAACTATCAAGAACCTCAAGAGAGAGCTGATAGAGTGGGAGAAGACCTTTTCCAGCTACTTCTCTAATAAAGGACTAGTATCTAGAATATATAAAGAACTCAAGAAACTCACCGCCAAATAAACAACCCAATCAAAATATGGGCAAGTGAACTAAATAGACACTTCACAAAAGAAGAAATACAAATGGCAATAAACATATGAAAAAATGTTCAACACCATTAGCAATCAGAGAGATGCAGATCAAAACTACCCTGAGATTTCACCTAACCCCAATTAGAATGGCAATCATTAAAAACACAAACAATAATAAGTGCTGGTGAGGATGTGGAGAAGTAGGGACTCTGATACACTGTTGATGGCATTGCAAATTAGTGCAACCATTTTGGAAAACAATGTGGAGGATCCTCAGAAAAATAAGAATGGATGGGAATGAACCTACCGTATGACATAGCTATACCACTACTGAGTATCTACCCTAAAGAATTGAAACCAAACTACCATAGTAATGCATGTATGCATATGTTTATATTGGCACAATTCATAATAACCAAACTATGGAACCAACTGAGATGTCCATCAACAGATGAATGGATTACAAAATTATTGGATATACACACAATGGAATTCTATTCAGCCATAAAGAAGAACAAAATTATGTCATTTGCAGGAAAACGGATGGAACTGGAGAATATTATGCTAAGTGAGATTAGTCAGTCACAAAAAGTGAAAGGTCAGATGTTTTGCCTCATATGTGGGAGCTAGGAAGAAATTGGGACACAGGAGGGACTCCAGACAAAGGAGGAAAATCCTTAGTGGAGTGAAGGAGGGGACCTAACTGAGGGAGATGGGAGGGGGGAGGAAGACTCGAAGAGGGAAACACCTCAATGGTCATGATATACATACACAAACTTATCAAAGCTAATCAATGTGTTGAGCATGGGAAGGTGGGGAGGGAGACAGAGTAGAGTGGGAACTGGGGGAGGGCTCACAAAGTACTGTGTGCATGTATGCCTCTATCACCCTGAACTTCATCAAGTTGTATGATTGCAATGCAGCAATAAAAACGGGCTGGGAATGTACCCTGGAGGTAGAATGCCCCTGGGTCCAATCCCCAGGACCCTTTCCCCCAAGATGGTGTAGCATTTGCATAGAACCATACACATCCCCCTGTCTACTTTAAATGATCTCAGGATTACTTATAATACATAATAAAATGTAAATTCTATATAAATAGCTATATTATATCATTTAGGGAACAATGAAAAATAATGTCTAAACATATTCAAGTATAGATACCGTCTGTTTTCCAAATACTTTTGATCTGGGGTTATTTGAATCTATGGATGTGCAGCCCATGGTGTGGAGGGTATGCACTTCCACTTCCTCTGTGTTTTCAGCTCCCTCCACCTCTCTTCATCTTCACTGCCACAATCTGTCAGGCTAGTCTCCTAACTCCTCCTGCTACTTCCAGTATGGAGAGAAGCCTCTGATTTCAGGTAAGAAGAGAATGTGTACCTCAGGACTCAGGGACTTAATTGGAAGGATGTACTCAAGGGCTGGAGGGAAGACAGAAAGATGGGGATGAGAGAATGACCAACATCCTAGGTGCTTCCAATAGCATGGTGTTGGGGGGAGAGAAAGACAGGTTTCGAGTGTGAATTAGAAGGGACTAATTGGATCAGAAATAGCTAGACCAGTGCCGGGCGTGGTGGCGCACGCTTGTACTTTGGGAGGCAGAGACCGGAGGATCTGGGTTCCTGGCCAGCCTCAGCTCTCTCTATCTCTATCTCTCTCTCTCCCTGTCTCTCTCTCTCTCTCTCTCTCTCTCTCTCTCTCTCTCTACTTAGTGAGGCCCTCCACAACTTTGTGAGACCCGGTTTCAAAATAAAGTATAAAAAATAGGGCCGGGGGTGTAGTTCAGAGGTAGAACCCCTCTGGGTTCAATCCCCGGTACCACAAAAAAAAAAAAAAATAGCTAGACCATTGGGAAGTCCTAGCATCTCACTTAAGAAACTGTGCCTTTTAGTTTAGGTAGCTAGCAACATGGGAAGCAGATTTGGAGACAAAGTCTAGAGCATAGGTAGCTTTTCTGGGAAGTGATGGCTGGGAATAGAAATGAGAGACTGGAAGAGAAGAATAGTAAACAAACTCAAATGTAAGTTCCAGACTGATCACTCTTAGAGAGAACTGGGGCTTGATCCCCACACCTAGGGATGGTAACAACGTGTACCTGTGTCATAAGCCCAAACAATTCTTGGATGTCCTGGTTTGAGTTTGTCATTGGTTTTCTGTCTCAGCCAACATTCTCACTGATATAATCCAAGAGAACTGACCAAACAATTTAGAGGAAGAAAGATTTTTTTGCTCACAGTTTTTTTTGAGATTCTGGGTTCAGTCCATGTGAATCCAGGGCCTGGAGCTCAGGCATGGTGGCAGGAAGCACAGAGAGAGTGTGTGCAAGTTCTGCTCTCACAACATGGAGGCTGGAAGCAGAGAGAGAGAGAGAGAGAGAGAGAGAGAGAGAGAGAGAGAACATTGCTACCTTGTTTCCATAAGGGCTAGGGGGACATTCTAAATCCAAACCATTATATTTTCTGCCTGGACCCTGGCTATTATCAACTGTATTGGACAGAACATTTAAGAAGTGCTGGTCTTTAGACTCCCTGGATTTTCAAATATGTATGGAGCAAGGAATCAAATCCAGGTGAAATATCATCCTGCAGGGAGAAGAGGCTGTAGGAACTAGGTGAAAATTGCAGGCTGCAGGCCCCATAGGGTTGGAGGTAAGAATTAGAATTTAGTTCTTAAAAGGCAATGTGTGAAATATATTTCTGAATTGTTGCCAGGGGGGAAGAGAAGCATTTATCTCTGGCTCCTCGACTCTATGGGTCAAGCATAACCTTACACTGTTAACTCTGCACATTTCAGGTTGTGCATGGATAAAAGGCTAGGGGATTTCTATAAGAGTCCCATGCTGTGCCCTCAGACAAGTCTCAATCAGGAAGCAAGAGGTGCACCTGGCTGCCGAGGGCAAAGAGCTCTAATGTACCCACTTGAAGCTGGAGGAAGCCTGCTCAAAACAGCTCAGCAGAATAGCTGCTGGAGTCAGAGTTGGGACTAAGAAAACTTGCACCTGAAAGAGATCCGATATTTTCAAGGAGTCCTGGTAGCCACAGGTTCAAGGAGGCCAGTCAGTCCCAGCTCAGTGTCACACCTGAGCAGGTATGCGACTGAGTGCTGGCTGCCTTCCATTCATTCCTTTCCCCTCTCATGCCCTTTTCTATCTGTGGCCAGGAAGCTGATCTGATTGGATTGCAGCAACGGGTTTCTACACCCTCTGGCTTCAGGCTGGACTCAGCTCATGGAAGGAGGCAGAGTGGAGATGGGGGGGGGTTGTTCTCCTGCTTCCCTTCTGCAAGATTGTGGTGGCCTGGCTGCCACCCTCCATGAAATGCTATAGCCCAGCCGGTCAGTCCTCTCTCTCTTTCTGAGCTCTGCTGAGCTCTCCCCCCTCTTGTCCCTGTGGGACTAGGGCTGGCAAGTCCATAGTTTTGTCAATGGCTCCTTTTACTAAACTTTCCTCCAATGACCCAGTTTGAACACACTATTTATGGTTCCCATGGATTGGACTGGATTTCACAATTGGGTTCCACCCCAGACAGGAGTGGAGATGGGATCCAGGAGATAGACATGGATGCAGAGGAGAGGCAGCTAGTCTGATGGCCCATCCTTGGTGGGGTGGGGGTTGGGGAAGATTACAACCTAGTGACAAGTGGGCACTGGAGCCTCAGTTCCCTCTGGAAACTCAGACCTGGGCTGTGGAGCAGCACATGTCTAGATCCCACTTTTTAGAGAGGCAGGCACTGCTAACACCCCGTCAAGCTGGGCCCCATGGATCTGGGAAACCTGCTGGGTGGGACTGGAGGAGAAGGTACATGGCCAGGTGCTGTCATAGTTTTCCTTCAGACCAGACACCCAGGAAAACAGTCCCAGAGCGCGAGGAAGCAGGTGTGCTTTGAGCAAGCTCCTGTTGGCGCCAGGTGCTATACCTGTGTTCTCATTTATTCTTTGTAACTGCCCTTGATGCTGATTTTGTCATTCCCATTTTATGGGTAAGGAACATGAAGGTTAAATCAGTTTAGTAAATATACCCAAGGTCACACAGACAGAAACACATGCAAGATTCTCACTCATGACCTTTCCACTGGACTAAGCTACTCCTTGAAGAATCCTATCAGAGGGTTCTCATTTTAAAGTGTGACATCCGTTGGCTGGTCTTCTAGTTTGGTGATAGGTTATGTGTGATCTATGGAGGATAGGTCTCAGGACCCGCACGGATATTAAAATCCGAGGATGCTGAAGTTCTTTATATAAAATGGTGTGTAGTGTTTGCATATAACCTACATGCATCCTCTTGTCTGTTGTGAATAATCTCTAGATGACTTATAATACCTACTACAATGTCAATGCTACGTAAACAGTTGTTATACTCTATTGTTTAGGGAATAACAACAAAAACAAAAGTCTGTACACGTTCAGTACAGATGTAACCATCAAAAGACTAACTGCATCTTCAACGCATGGTCGGTTGAGTCCACAGATGCAGAACCCGCGGATAGGGAGCGCCGACTGTATACACCAGCTCATTCCTTCCTGAGCTAAGAGGGCCCCACTCACTGCGGGCTGCACAGATAACCCTGTTGAATGTGCTCCCCGCTCCCCAGCCACCCCCCTGCCAGCCAAGTCTCCACTAATGTTGATCTGAAGGGTAATTTTCTTGTCAACTGTATAATTAATGGGCCGCACACTACGGTGGCCCCTCTGTTATTCTGCTTCTCGAAGATATATTTCAAAATGAATAGCTGTTTAACCAATCACTTGGCAGACGTCTTACCCTTAGGTGTTTCTGTCAGTCAGCGTTTTCACACATTGTGCCTGAAGTAGGCAGAATCAATTTGGGTTTCTGCTCTGGGAAAGTGAAAGCAGCCATGAATTAGAAATTCTTGGAATATCAGAACGTGTCACCTATTAGCGCTGAGCGGCGCGCGGATTGCCCTTGCAAGCTCCTTGGCCCCGCGCTCCGGCGCGCCGGCATTGTCTGCCACTTTTAATAAAGCGGGAATAGGTCTTTTGTGGTGGCTTTAAGATAATGTCTTGTACGGCCCGCGTGTCTGTTCTTTCTCAGCAATCGGAGCGTTTATTTTGCTGTTCCCGGCACGAAGGCTCAAAGCGGTAGTTCTACAAGAGGATTTCAAAACTACTGACAGCCCCGGGAATGTGAGAATGAAGAGGGTATACATTTATTCCAAAAGGAAATTCCGACACATCAGAGGGGTGCTTTCCAGGTGCCTTTTATGGGAACAGAGGTTCACTGGAAGCTTATTAATGTGGGAGATTACAAAAGGAATTTTGAAGACATGGTAAATTGTTGGAACCAACCACTCCGATTGGCCTGGCCACTTGTCCTGACCCATCCTGGTTGATGAGGCAGAAAAGAAATGTAGGAATGTTGTTGGGGTCCAGTCCTTGACCTTTGGCCTACCTTGGAGGCCACCTGTGGACGTCTCACCTGCTGAGGGTGTTCTACATCTCTGTAGGGGTTCTCTGGACACAAGACTGTGCTCAGGTCTTGAACTTGGGGACCAGATGGAAATGCCAGATTACCTCCCTGGTGGGGAACCTTGACTTATGAGCGACAGAAGGTGCAGAGTAAATACTCTGGGGAAGTCATAAGGTGAATCTACATGATGTTCTATAAGGTACTAATGGGATCAAGCCCTATTTGCCCCCATGACAGTGAGACACTGATGATGGCTCCATTTTGCTTCTGTCAAAGCAGAGGCTCCGAAAAGGTAGTGTCTGTGTGTGCGCGTGCGTGTGCGTGTGCGAGTGCTCATGTGGTGTGTGTGTGTGGGGGGGGGTACGGGGGATTGAACCCAGGGGCATTCTACTTTCGAGCTCCACCCCCACTTCCCTTTTTAATTACGTTGTGAAACAGGGTCTGCTTGGTTGCTGAGAGTCCCACTATGTTGCTGAGGCTGTCTTTAAACCTTCAATCCTCCTGTCTCAGCCTCCCAAGTACTGGGATTGCAGGCAGGGGCCACCACGTCTGGCTAAGGTAGTGTGTTTCTTGCACAAGTTGCATGCACAGATGTGCCTCACCTCGCCACCCTCGGTCCACTTTTACTCTAGCCAGTGCTGCCAGAAGCCAGCTTCATGCAGGTGATGTGGGAACACCTGGTCTCATCTGTGCTGTGACTCTCTTTCTTTGTGTCTCAGAGTTTCTTAGAGGCTATGGAGTGGGGACCTCTAGCATCTAACAAGCATAGATTCCAAATGTGAGGAAATCATTGTCCCATGGACAACCCTTGTTGACAGCAGACAGAAACTCCTCCATGGAAAGGGCTCCTTTTTCTGCTCCACTGGTAGACGTTCTGCATGACCAAGAGGTTCTCAGAGAGACCAAGGTGCCCACTGAGGGACCGTCTCACAAGTGCATTCCTGTGTCTGCTGTCTCTCCTTTCTAGAGGCACTCTTTCCACCCTCTACTCCTCGCCCCCTTAATAATAAAACAGAACAAAACAGAATAGCAGCCCAAACTACCTGGACACAGTCCTTGTGTTAGGTTGTGTTTTATGGAGAAATAGAGGCAATAAATGATACCAGAAGAGACTCTAGAAAGCAAAGGCTCAGGATGTGGGATTCAGAAACTGATCTCTCATCACTCCGATGCAACCCGGACTCCCTTGCTAGGATGACAAACCTTGGCCTACAGAAGCCTTGCAAAGACTAAAACTCTCACTGATGCTAAAGAGATTAGGGCCCATGGAAGGAAGACTGGGACTTTGTATGGGACAATCTCAGAAATCTGCACGCTTGTAATCCCAGTACTTGGGAGGCTGAGACAGGAGGATCCGGGTTCGCAGCCAGCCTCAGCTACTTAGTGAGGCCTCCGCAACTTAGTGAGACCCTGTTTCAAAATAAAGAACAAAAGAGCTGGGTGTAGTGGTGCACGCTTTTAATCCCAGTACTTGGGAGGTGGAGACCAGAGGATCCGGGTTCGCGACCAGCCTCAGCTACTTAGTGAGGCCCTCCACAACTTAGTGAGACCCTGTTTCAAAATAAAGAATAAAAAATAGGGCTGGGGGTGTAGCTTGGAGGTAGAATGCCCCTGGGTTCAATCCCCAATACCACACAAAAAAAGAAAGAAATCTGCAAGGACATTCCCCCCATCATAGGCTTGAAGTATAGACATGCATATTTCTTTCAAAGAGTTTCCAGGGCCGAGCCCCAGGGTGCCTTGTATACCCCCCAGCTACCTCAGAATTTATTTCCCGTGCTCAACTGGTTGTACCCATGGTCCAATCAGTCCCAGGTTCAGCTCTTGCAGGTGGCGGTAGTCCTTGGCTTTATCCATGCGATGCTGGTTGTGCAGGCATGCAGAATGCCAAAGGTATGAGGTCCCTGCAAGAAGCTCCCTGTGGGGTGATGCATAATGGAGCTGTAGGGGTCACGCTGCTCTGGAGACTCCAGGAAGGTCTCTCCATGCCGCCTGCAACCAGCACAGTCACAGAGGTGGATTGCTGCAGTGTGCCCTGAATGCCGGCACGGTGGTTTAGGACTCAGCATTTGCTCTGATAGGTTTAGGTCTTGCTTTGAGCAGATTCCTCCTTTCTATTCCTCTCTGTTAGAATAAAAATGACTACCATGTACCTGTCCCCCCATTGTATATTACAGGTGTGTAAGTTGGGTGTTTTTGTTTTCTTAATTTTTGAAGGATCTTACAATTGAGTTTGACTTGAGTCTTAGAGGAGACTTCGGACTTGGATTTTTGGGTGGTGCTAGGGATTGAACCCAGGGTCATCCTGCCCCCGAGCTACACCCCCAGTCCTTTTTATTTTTCATTTTGAAACAGGATCTCGCTAAGTGGCTGAGGGTCTTGCTAAATTCTTGAGGCTAGCCTCAAACCTGTGATCCTCCTGTCTCAGACCCTCAAGTACTGGGATTATAGGCACACACCACCACTGTGCCTGGCTTGGACTTGGATTTTTAAGCGATGTTGGGACAGTTAAGACTTTGGGACTCTTGAGGTAGAATTAAGGCCTTTTGCATTAGGAGATTAACATGAAACTGGGGGCCAGGCTTTGGATATGGTAGTGCCAAAGATCCACGTGTAAAGGCTGGGTCTCCAGGGTGAACCTATGGACCTTTAGGAGGTGGGGTCTTATGGGAGGTTCTTAGATCATCGGGGTGTGCCCACGGAGGGGATTGTGGGACCCCTGCTCATCCTCTCTCTCTCTCTTTCTCTGCTTCTCGTCTTATGATGTGTGCAGTGTGGTCCGATACACACTCCTCACCACTGCCATCCAGGGCCCTCAGTGGAGCCACAAAGAAATGGGGTCAGCCAATCTTGGGCTAGAACCTTCAGCACTGTGAATGACATGCACATTTTTTTCTCTTGTAAGTTAATTTCCTCAGGCATTTCATTGTAGTAAGACAAAGAACAATGGTCAACGGTCATTAAAAAGCTTCTGGAGTTGCCGGGCTTCTATCAACAGCTCTAGAAAGATTTGAAGAAATAGAACAGAAGACTCAGGTGAGTCAGCCACCAACGTGGGGCAGGTGGTACACATCAGGAAGCTTCCACAAAAGCACTGAAGGAGACCGCCATCTCTGGACAAACTGTGAAAATTAGATCTAGGACTTAAATTTTATGGAGATCAGAGAATGAAGACAATGTGTAGCCCTGGTATAGTATCTTTTGTCAAAATAAGGGTTTCAATGAGGACCCTGCAACCAAAGTTGGGGACAGTCATTGGCTAACTTGAGAACCTTAAAACCTGGATTCCCCTGCATGTGTCAAGTGGGAAGAAGCTGTTCTCCTCCTTGATAGAGAAGAGCAATTTTTCCTTGCCTGGAGGGCTGGAAATGGCTCATATGAAACCTCCTCTCGTAAGACAATGCTTGCTTCCCTCATCATCCAGAGTTTTGTTTTCCCCTTGCCTCCAGACCAATGACTAAGGTCAGGCTATCGCTCAGCCCAGCCACTTCCTGCGTTGAAAGGAAATAGTACATCACTAAGTGAATTTCACAGCTTGGCTAGTAGGTATTGGGAGGATTCACAAGAAAGAAACTTGCAGTGTTGGACCACGGGTGTTGGTGGCGTTGGTGGTGGTGATGGAGTTGGAATATACAGCTGAAGAGGGGAGGATTTATTAATAAGAGAACACTTTCCCATAACTTATGGTTAATGTCCAGGCAAGGTCACTGCTAGAAAGGCTCCTTGAAGCTTGCACATGCCGATGGATCATAGTAAGTTGTCAACACTGCATTGTCAGGGTATTGAGTTAGCAATCAAAGGGCCGAGAGAGGTGGGACTGCTAGTGAGATTTATTATGTGAAACCAGAAAATCCAACCCCTTACTAAAAACTCTCTCCCACCTCATTCCCTTCACTAAGAGTAAGAAACGTGTTGGTGAAGGAAGTACTGAATTATTGGGAAAGGTTTAGTGGTAGCTGTTCTCTGTGTGCTGGGGTTGGCAGTAGGAGGTGCTATCATGGAGCTGAACTCCCAAGTACCAATGAGGGTAGGAGGATCTCAGAGCTGCAAAGGCCGGGCGGTGGCATTTAATTGTCAGGGCAAGGCAGAACTAACTCATAAAATGGGAAATCAAGTGGGGGGAGAAATCAGTGTGCCCTGGCTTGCAGGGATCCATGGCCATGACTATGGTGTGCTAGGAATGAGATAGATAGAAAGTTGGCTAGCTGGGCATGGAGGTGCATGCCTATAATCCTTAGGAGGCTGAGACAGGAGGATCGCAGGTTGGAGGGCAGCCTCACCCACATAGCAAGACTCTCAGCAACCTAGTGAAATCCTGTTTCAAAACAAAACATAAAAAGGGCTACGGGTGTAGCTAGGAGACAAATGGATAGTTCCCCATCACCCCATCAGAAAACTGATGCCAATTTGATGCCAGTTGCTATAATGAAAATGATGACCACTCATTCAGTTTCCAGAACAGTCAGGGCCACGAGTTGGGAAGAGACACACCAACATCTGTAACCATGAAAGCGTGTATTAATCGTTGAAGCTGTTTGGATTCTCGGTTATATGGAAGATTGGTAGGTAGAATTTATAGCAGCAAATTATTCTGAATGACCCCCAGGTCTCCCTTCAAGTCCCGATCTGGCCATTTGTCACCAAGTCTATGGTTCCTACCCTGGCATCAGCCACCATCATTTCTTCCCTGGATTGTCACAGTCTCTTCGCTAACTGGTCTCCCCTCTTCTACTCTGACTCCTTTTCGGTCTGTTCTTGTCCCAGAAGCCAGAGGGTTCCTGGTAAAACACTGAATCAGATCATGCAATTCCTCAGCTCACAATCCTGCCAAACGTCTCATGTTCCACAGGGGTAAAGTCAACGTACTAAAGTTGTTAAGGTCCAACATGACCTGACCCTGGTCTACCTCCTCCCTGATCTCATCTTTTGTTCTTTTTCTTTTTTGCTCCAGCCTCTTTGCTGTTCTCCAAGAACACTGGGCATGCTTGTGGCATAAAACCTTGCTCTTAGCTCCTTCTGGAAGCTGCTTCCCCCTAGATACCTACCGGGCTCACCTTCACATCTCCATCTCCACTGGCCACCACTTTCATATTCATATTTCCAAGGGAGCACCATCCTCATCGGAGCATAGACACAGGACACGCTGTACAGATCAGTGGACCAACCTCACAGGTTTCAAGTCGGGGGAAAGAGAGGAACAGAGAGTTTGAGTGACTTCCTTGGGGTCTCACATCTGATTAAAAGGCTGGTGAAAGAAACTCACAGCCTCCTTTCTGAGAGATGTTTCTCAGAATAATTTTGTTTACAGAAAGGGGGTTTGGCAGCTGATAACCCAGAGAAGATTTCCATTTTGTGTTTCTAGGCATTCATGTTCCTATTAGCGTTGCGCTGTATTGAATGATAGATGTGCATTTAATCCCACACTGCGTGGGACATGGGCTGTAAACCCCAGCATACTGCCTCCCCCACCACCACTGTCAACCTCTGCAAACACTGAACTCAGCAGTGGCAGTCCCCACGCGAAATGACTGGGGAAAGCAGCCGATCCCAGCCCTGTACTTTGTAACTGTCTCGTATTCAATATTCCCTGGCAGGTGCGGAGAATGACTCATTCCCCCTACTCCTCGGAAAATGTCCCTTTCATGTTTCATAAACAACAGCTTTGCTGTGCCATTGTCTCTGTTAGTTATTTTCATAATTCATAATTATCTTCGTTCTTAAAATGTAGACGTACATTTAAAAGCATGATCCAATCGTGCCTGATTGCTGCCGCATTGTGTTCAAAGTAATTACCATTCATTTGGCTTTTGAAGCTGTTGAATGAATTTTCCACATGAGATTCCTTAATTTGTACATATTTTATTGCTATAAAATAGGTATTGGCAAGCTGCCTAAACTGTAGCGAAGGCCTTTAATTCCTATCACTATGTGATAAAACAAATTGAGTGCAAACTGAGAGGCTTAAGATAGAACACTTGAAATGGATTCGACTTGGTTTTTCTAAACCAAGTTTCCCCAGGTGTGAGACACAGGTAAGACTAAGGTGGCTTAGTTCAGGCTGAGAGTTCGGAATTGTTTTAGCATTTGTAGAAAAATGATAATATCCCTCCATGATGGCAAATGTTTCTCTTCCCCTGATCTGTTATTCCTCTGGGAAAGGACGGTTGGAGAGGGAAGGTTATTAACATTTTTCATGCATAGTAAGAAAAATCAAGTATGCGTAAAACAGAGCTGGGAATTCTTGGTCACAGTAGAGACCTGGGCCAGATGTTCTGAGCCCCGAGTCTAGGTTGGGCTCTGTCAAGCTGTGTGGCCTTTGGAAGTCCTTCTACTTCTCTGAACCCAATTTGCTCACTTGTAAAATAAAGGGTCAGGAGACGTGATTCCTAAATGTAATTATGAATTTGTTTTTCTGAGGTTACCAGTATCTCGGATTTATTCAAGATCTTTAACTGAAGTGTTCTCTAGGGGGTCTAAAATCTCATCTATCTGTTCCTTCTGCCACGTTCTAAAAACAGTAAATGAGATGACAGAAGATTAAGTCATAGAAAGAATTCAAGTGTTGGGTTAGATAACTTTCAAGGTCTTTCTGAATCCAGAAATTATTTGATTCCATCTGGTCATGGTCATGATTCTGGTTGCTTCTCCAGTCACATTTCATTTCATCCTCCAACTCAAATCCTTCCCACCACGCAAGGCCTCTGTGGACATGTGTTCACGCCTCTGCAGTAACTGCCCTTGAACTGCCTCCCATCTTTTCTCTGTTTTCCAAGAGCTGGTCCTGTTGCCCAGATTTGGGACAATCAACATGACTACCATGGAGTCGTTTCCAATGGCCACTAGTCACATGACCAGTGCCTTCAACAAATCACTTTTGAACTTAGCTTCATAGTATTCCATATTGTTTTGGGTTTTTAGTAGTTATTTGTCTTTTTTTTTTTTGCTGTACTGGGAATTGAACCCAGGGGCATTCTACCTCTGAGGTACACCCCCAGCCCCTAATTTTTTTTTATTCTTTATCTTGAAACAGGGTCTCACTAAGTTGCCGAGGGCCTCACTAAGTAGCTGAGGCTGGCTGTGAATCCGGGTCCTCCAGTCTCAGCCTCCCAAGTACTGGGATTACAAGCATGCTCCACCATGCCCAGCTTATTTGTCTTCTTATATAACATTATTATATTATTCTTGGAGAGAAGAGGTGGTATCCTCTTCCTTCTCTGGTTTCAACCGTAGTAAGAAGCATACCTGGTATTTAGTAGTCATTGATTGATAAATTCAACATTAATTTTCTCATTCATTCACTTATCAAACATTTAATTGGCATATATGTTCACTTCTTCTACATACTACGGATGTACTAGTCTGGCCTCTTCCGATGAAAGCACCATTTTTTTTCTCTTTGACATTCTCTATCCCCAAGTTTTATTAGTATAGGCATATACTTCCTCTGCCAGATTCTCTTTAAAATAAACATGTGGCTCTACTTAATGTTTCTTTTGGTTTTTCACTCTTAGTGGTGAATAAGAAATAGGTTTAAAGAAAGGAATTTTCCAGGTGTGGCGGTACATGCTGTAATCCCAGTACTTGGGAAGTTGAGACAGGAGGATCACAGGTTTGAGGCCAGGTTCGGCAACTTAGTGAGGTCTCAGCAACTTAACTAGATCCTGTTTCAGGCTAAAAGATAAAACAGGGCTGGGGGTGTAGCTCAAAGGTAGGTTGGTTTAATCTCCATACACATATACAAAGTCAGTCATGCACAAATAGATAAGTCCACCCATCATAGTGACTTGCATTTTCAAAGGCCTGAGGTGGGAGATTGGCCGGTGTGTTAGGATATCTAAAAGGTAACTAAGAAGCTGGGCGTGGTGGCGCATGCTTGTAATCCCAGTACTTTGGGAGGCGGAGACCGGAGGATCCGGGTTCGTGGCCAGCCTCAGCTGTCTGTCTCTCTGTCTGTCTCTCTGTCTCTCTCTACTTAGTGAGGCCCTCCACAACTTCGTGAGACCTGGTTTCAAAATAAAGTATAAAAAAATAGGGCTGGGGGTGTAGTGCGGAGGTGGAACGCCCCTGGGTTCAATCCCCGGTACTGCAAAAAAAAAAAAAAAAGATAACTAAGGTGGATGGAAAGAGTTAGCGGTAGTGGGGCAGGCAGAAAAAAAAATGGGTTTCTCAAATGCTTTGCTTTCCAATCAAAATGTACATCAGGCATCTGAAGAGAGAAAGCCATTTGTTGACGAGACTGGCAATGTAGCAGCATTGTTTTCTGTGTTTTATGGGTTCAACTTCCATATATTTCTGTAATAACCGTGATTTCTTTCCATTTTTTACCTCATGTATATCATCTTCAGTGTTTCTCCCTACTTGCTTCTGTCCTCTTGTAGTAGAATATCTTGCAGCGGCTGTTTCTTTCTGTAAAGCAATACACCTGATGTCACATACAGGTCCCTGGAGCAGCCTCATGTGTCTGAGGATATGATGACATATCCTCTAACATGTGAAACATGAAGAATATGGCCTAGGATTTTGTTTTGTGGTGATATTCATAAACACATGTCTTAATGAAATAGGTCAAAATGCAAAAAAACAACTTCAATGGTAAACACATATGGTTCACTTAATTTTTAAACATTATATATTAATATATACTCATATATATCAGGTATTATGTATTATATATTATGTATTTTACTACAAGTTGTAATTTTTCTAGGCCTATTTCTTTGTTGATAATGTGACAGTCTATTGCAAAAATAGATCATATTTTAGCAATATTTCATTGCTAAATTATATGATTGATTAGTATTTAGCATCTACTTCCTACATATTTACCACTACACATTGTGTTTGCTTTATTTATCATTATTATTTTATTTATTTTTTTGGTACTGGGGATTGAGCCCAGGAGCTTTCTACCTCTGAGCTACACCCCCAGCATTTTTTTTTTTGAAAAAAAATATGGTTGCTGGAGAGTCTTGCTATGTTGTTGAGGCTGCCCTTGAACCTGAGATCTTCCTGTTTTAGCTTCCCATGTATTGGGATTGCAGGCTTGTGCCTCCATGCCTTGCTTTGTGTTTGTTTCATAAATGACTGCCTTTGATTTGGTCATCTTTGCTGTTCTGTCATTCCAATGGAAATGTTTCCAGCATCAATCTCACTCCCAAGCAATGAAGAGGTAGATGCTCCACTCAAAGGTTCTGTATCTGGCCTTGTCCCCGTCCTTTTTAAATTTCTCCCCAACTACAGTGAACGAGAAAGGAAAATCGCTATGAAATCACAACTTGTGGACATGGCAGTAATTTGTGGTGGCCACAACTGCCATCTGGACACAGGGATGGTGCTCAGGAGTGGAGGTGGCAGAGATAAGGGGTGGGGGTCTTCTAACAAATCCAGCATGTCAGCTATAAGTTCCTTTATTCCCCCTACAGCATTAAAGAAATTCAAAGGTCTGGAAACGGTTATTATGAATCCACTCTACCTTATAAAGGTAAACCATTATTAAATCTCAGCAGTTAGGTATGCTTAGTAGGAATTTGCTTGTTAAACACTACACAATCATTAATAATTAAAGCGCATAGAAGTCAACCTTTACAAACAGCCAAACCCCTTCCAGGGAACAGTCATGGGGACCTATCCTCTTTTTTTGTGATACTGGGGATTGAATCTGGGGACATACCTCTGAGCTATACCCTCAGACCTTTTTATTTTTAATTTTTGACACAGGGTCTCCCTAGGTGCTAAGTCTCGCTATGTTGCCGAGAGCTCTTGGTACTTGCTGATCCTCTTTTACCCAATACCTTAGAAAGGAAACCAAATCTTCATGAACATGCCAACATGATTCTTGATGGTCCATGGGAAGAACTTCAGCCATGAGCCCTATAAACTGCTGATCACAGCAAAACAAAATATCGAAAAAGCATGTCTTATAGCACCTAAGTGGAATTCAGTATTTACACCTTAGAGGTCACAAGTGTCTCGGGCCTTATCCCAGCTATAAATAACTCAGTCGTGACTATTTAGTGCCTTTTATTGCAATTGTAACGGTAACAGGGATATCTGTTATACTTGCCATTTTAACTTTAAATGTTGGAGATTTTGTGCTGCAAAAACTCAAGTGTACATAAAGGTGAAAGAATAGCAACGAACCACAGGTAAGAAGGGAAGAAATAATGAAAGTCCTGAACTTGGGCAGGCGCTGCCTGGATACAGAGATGAGCATGAGTTCTAGGAACACTTTCAAAGTAGAATCCCCACCACACACCCATGAGAATGGCCAAATTCACACTTACAATGCCTAAGGCTGGAGAGGATGTGGAGCAGTAGATACCCTTACCTACTGCTGGCGAGAAGGCATGATGGAACAGCCACTCTGGAAGAGAGTTTGGCAATTTCTTACAAAATTAAACATGCTCACCATGTGATCCAGCCATCTGGCTCCTTGGCATTTACCCAAAGGAGTTGAAAACTTACGTCCATACAGAAACCCACACACAGATATCTACAGCAGCTTTATCCATCATTGCTAAAGCTTGGACGCCACCAAGATGTCCCTCATTAGATGAGTAGATAATCTATGGCATATCCGGACATTGGAGCCTTGTATATATATACTTCTGTTGGTGCACTGTAGTCTCACATCATAATGTAGTTCAGAGTGATAGGGACATGAATGCACACAGCACTTGGTCTTGGTGAGCCTCCGTCCTCTCCCGCTCCCTCTCCAGTCCCTCCCCTTCCCCATACATGATATTGAAATTGGCATTGGTAATTTCACATATATAATAATGTCAGTGGACCCATTTCCTTCATTAATTCCCCCCCCCACCTCTATCCTCCCCTAGACCCCCCACATCACTTCACTGGGGTTTCTCTTCCTTTATCTGAAGTCCCTCTGGTATCCTGATTATTCCCTAGCTTCCACATATGAGAGAAAACATATGACCCTTCACTTTCTGTGACTGGCTTATCTCACTTAACATAATGTTCTCCAGGTCCATCCATTTCCCTGCAAATGACGTAATTTTGTTCTTCTTTATTGCCGAGTAGAATTCCATTGTGTGTATATCCCATAAATTTGTAATCCATTCATCTGTTGATGGACACCTAGGCTGGATCCATGATTTGACTATTGTGAATTGTGCTGCTATAAACATGAATCACAATTGAATCTTATTCAATGCAAAAAAAAAATACGCTACGAAACCACGAAAAGATAATGGGGGTGAAACTTAAATGCATATTACTAAGTGAAAGAAGACAATCTGAAAAGGCTGCTTCCTGTATGAGTCCAACTAGATGACATTCTGAAAAAGGCAAAACTCAAAACTATGGGGTTAGTATAAAGATCAAGGATTGCCAGGAATCAGGGGAGAGGAAGAGATGCGTAGGCAGAGCATAGAAAAGTTTCAGGGCAGTGAAAATACTCTGTATGATGCTATGAGGGGAGATACATACCATTTTACAGTTATCAAAACCCGTAGAATGTACAACACCAAGAACCAACCCTCATGACAGCTGTGCACTTTGGGGGATAATGATGTGTCCATATAGGTTTCTTGATGAAAACGAAGATACCACTCTGGTCTGGGAGGTTGATAGTGAGGGAGGCTGTGTATGTGTGTGGCAGGGGATAGATGGACACTCTGTACTTTCTGTTCCATTTGCTCAATTTTGCTATAAAATTGAAGCTATTCTAAAAAATAAAGTCTTGCTTAAAAAAAATCAACTGGAATCAGTGATGGTTTGGATGGGGAGGGGTGGAGGGACAGAGCCTGGGATGATAGGGCCCCAAGTTGCCGGTACAAGCCCTCATTTTCTGCCACCTGTCACCTGTATCTTCCATCTCAATTATACAACCACAGATACTTTGGCAAATACCAGAAAATTACTGGCAATTATCTTAATAGGTGAGCTCCTCCAAAGCACAGGCTAGATTATAAATCACAGAGTAAATTGAGGGGAAAAACAAACAACCCTTAACTTTTGAGTTCCACGCTGTCACTTTCAACACTAGGAAACCTGGACCACAGGAAGATTTCCCCTGGTTAATGCAATTAGTGCCTGGGATGGGATTGGAATGCTAATGGAGCTGGGGATTTCGGAAGGTAGTTCAGCAGAGTGAGCTAGGCCACCGGGGCTGGATCCTGGGCTGACCATTCTTCCTGATCAGGGGCTGTCCTAAGGCCTGTAAGTCTGGTCTGTGACACTGAAGACTTGTTTTTTAACATTCCGGAAGTGAAAAGAGGACCCAGCCAAGTGAACTGCCCCATGGAGAAGACTTTGGACAGAGCCTCCCTGACCTTGTTCTCCTTGCCCATAAAATGGCTTTGGCAATGGCCATCTTCCCTACTATGGATTTTTAAAAAATATATACTTTTATTGGTGCATTGTAATTATACATCATAGTGAGGTTCAAAGTGATACAAGCATATGTGCACATAGCACTGAGTGTGTTTCCCTTCAGATCCTACCCCGCTCCCCTCCCCACCCCCTGTACATGTACATGTTAGTGAGATTGGTAGTCATACCTTCATGTGTGGACATTATTTGAACTGTTTCCTTCATCCACGCCTCCTTTTCCCCTCCACGCCTCCCTCCCTTCCACTATTCTATTGGTCTCTCTCCTCATTTATCTGAGGTCTCTTTCGTTTCCTATTTTATCTCTAGCTTCCGTGTTAGGAGAGAAAACACAGGACCCTTGACTTTCTGAGACTGGCTGATCTCACTTAGCATAATATCCTCTAGTTTGATCCATTTTCCTGCAAGTAACATAATTGTGTTCTTCTCTGTGGCTGAGCAAAATTCTGTTGTGTGCATACACCACATTTTCTTGATCCATTCATCTGTTGATGGATGCCTGCCATGGACTTTTGAGAGGACGAATTATAACAAAGTTTTAGAAGACCTGTGAGAACTGTTAACCTGTAATTGGTTGGCTCAGGTCCTGAGAATTCCAGAGCTCTGCATCTGGTCTAGAGTTTGTTACTAAAAGTGAATATTTGGATGGATATCTTTTTTTTTTTTTTGGTGGTGGTATTGGGGATTGAATCCTGATGTTAGACCTCTGAGTTATCCCCCTTGCCCTATATTATTTTTTATTTTGAAACAGGGTCTCACTAAATTGTTGAAGGTCTTGCTAAGTTGCTGAGGCTGTCCTTGAACCTGCAATCCTCCGTCTCAGCCTCCCAAGTACTGGGATTACAGGCATGTGCCACCACACATGACCATGAAAAAATATGTTAATGGGAAGATGACTTATGTTTCTAGACCTCTGTCTCATCTGTCCAATGAGGTACATGGAACAGAGGACTTCCACTGTCCCTTGCTATCTAACAGAGAATGACGCAATAAACTAAAATTACCAAGGATTATTGTGTCGCTTTCAGTACCAAATTCTCTCCAATCTGCTAATCTAAACATTTCTATCCCCGCTGAAGCTGGAAAGGTCTATAATATAGTTTCTTGTTGCATAGATGAACCGGTTCCAGCTCCTGCCTGACCTGGCTCCCTTGAGGACGGTTCTCATGCTGTGGTCAGCAGCAGCCTTCTTGTGGCTCAATTACCAACTGTGCAAGTGGATCACAATCCTGGAGCCAGGGAAGTGGGAGGAGCAGCTGCAAGTGGGCAGGAATCTGCACTATTTAAAAAATCATAATAACCTTTTTTTGGAAATGATTTTAGATGCACAGACACTGGAAAAGATAGTACGGAGAGGTGCCATGCACCTTTTGCTAGGCTCTCCCAATGGTTCTATGTTAATATTCAGAATAATTACTCAATGATTATTTTAATTTTAAATAATTTACATAATTGCTAAAAATTTTAATGAGGACAGCACAGTATTAAAAACCAAACATTTTACCTCGGTACAATGACTCTCTGACTTTTTATTTCCACATGTGTGGATGTGTGTGACCACTACTGCAATCGAGACATACAGAACGCAATTGATGTGTCATTTTGGCTGGTCATAGTGCCCAGATACTTGGTCATACCTTATCCTGGGTGTTTCTGTGAGGATGTTTGGGGATGAGATTAACATTTAAATGGATGGACTTTGAATTGAGCAGATCACTCTCCCTAAGGTGGGTGGGCCTCGTTTAATCAGTGGAAGACCTGAATAGAACAAAAGGCTTGACATCCCCCAAGAAAGGAGAGTGTCTGCTAGTAGGTGGCTTTGGGACTTGAAGCACAACATCAGTTCTTTGCTTTATCTCATTGGACAGTCTACCCTGCAGATTTTGGACTTGTCAGTCTCTTTAATGGTGTGAGTCTTCTCCTTAAGATAAAAGTCTTTATATATACATACATGTACACACACACACACACACACACACATATACAATCACATCCTATCATTCATATACATATACACACATATATACATGCATGCATATATACACATACACATATATACATATATATATTCACATCCTATCCATTTATACACACACACACACACACACACACACACACACACACACACATCCTATTCATTCTGTTCGAAGAACCTTGACTCATAGAGCATAGAACTAAGGAATCTGTACCTCAACAAGCAGTGGAATCAATTATCAGGCATTCTCCAAAGTTTGGGAGAACCATCCCCAATAATATCACTGGCAGCTAGACAACCAGTGAATCTAAGGCCCTGACGATCAATGATCAATGCCACGTAGCACAGCAGCCCCCTGAGCAGTGCGGAGGGAAGATCGTTCTGGTGGCCTCGCGTGTCAGGAAACCCCCTGTCCCGTGTCCAGCTCCCTTGCTTGGGGGTCTACAGCATGCTTCTCATGCTTTCACAGGCGTGGCCACGCAGGGGTACGAGGGTCTGCATCCCTAATGAGCTGCGAGGTGAGCCCGGTGTTTCTGATCCATGTAACACAATTCTGCGAGTCATATAAACCCGAGCTGGCCCCCTGGCTGTGACCTTCACTGGCTCTAGGACCGGGGGAAGCTGCTTGATGTGGCTTAACCTAAATTTCCTTATTGACAAATCAGGGGTTTGTAAATTTATAAGAGTACCATGATAGTAGGTGACATGGTGCCACGGAGCACCTCGCAGGGGCTGGTGCATGGTTGTCCCTTATTCAGCATTCCTCTTCTTCCCATCCCCAGGTGGAGAGGACCTTCCCATGGGCTCATGACAGAAGGTTAGTTGGCACAAACACAGAATGAGCCGGGCTTTCGGGGCTGCCTTCCAGGTTCTGAGCCTGTGTTCCTTCTGTTCCCGCTTCCTGAACCTCTTTTTTTTTTTTTTTTTTT
>PVJS01017236.1:0-36410 GCA_004027185.1 Glis glis
GCCAGGCGTGGTGGCGCACGCTTGTAATCCCAGTACTTTGGGAGGCAGAGACCCGAGGATCCAGGTTCGCGGCCAGCCTCAACTCGCGCATGCGCGAGCGTTCGCGCGCGCGCTCTGTCTCTCTCTCTCTCTCTCTCTTTAGTGAGGCCCTCCGCAACTTCGTGAGACCCGGTTTCAAAATAAAGTATAAAAAATAGGGCCAGGGCATAGCGCAGAGGTAGAACGCCCCTGCGTTCAATCCCCGGTACCGCAAAAAAAAATTAAAAAATAGGACTGGGGTGTAGCTCGGAGGTAGAATGCCCCTGGGTTCAATCCCAGTACCACAGATAAATAAATAAATAAATAAATAAATAAATAAATAAATAAATAAAATAAAACATCTGCGCATCAGAGGATTCCATCAAGAAAGTAAAAGGCAATCCGTTGAATGGGAGACATATTTGCAAAACATATATCTGATAAGAGACTGGTCTCCAGAATCTATAAAGAAATCTTACAACTCAATGATTAAAAAGAAACACACTCAGCCAGGCGTGGTGACGCACACTTGTAATCCCAGTTCTTGGGAGGCTGAGACCAGAGGATCTGGGTTTGTGGCCAGCCTCAGCTACTTAGTGAGGCCCTCTGCAACTTAGTGAGTCCCTGTTTCAAAAATAAAAGAATAAAAAATAGGGCTGGGGGTGGAGCTCGGAGGTAGAATGCCCCTGGGTTCAATCCCCAGTACTGCAAAAAAATAAACACACTCGATTTTAAAATAGGCAAAGGATTTCAACAGGCATTCCTCCAAAGAAGGTGTCCATGAAAAGTAGTTGAGCACCATTAATAACTAAGGAAATGCAAATAAAAATCACACTGCAATACCCACCCATTCATACACACTAGGATAGCTACGACCCAAAAGCCAGATAATAGCAAGTATTGACAAGGATGTAGAGAAACCGGAGTCTTCATGCTCTGCTGGTGGGAATATATTTGTTTGTTTGTTTGTTTGTTTGTTTTTGGTTTGCTTGTTTGCAGTACTGGGGATTGAACCCAGGACCTGGCACATGCTAGGCCAGGGCTCCACACTGAGGAATCAAAATAGTGCAGCCCCTTTGGTGAATAGTCTAGCAGTCCCTCAAAATATTAGATGTAGAGTAAATAAATGGCCCAGTAATTCTACCCCAAGGTATTGGAATGAAAACATAGGTCTACATATAACTTATGTATAAGGGCTCATGGCAGCATTATTAATAATAGCCAACGGGTGGAAACAAGCTAAATGCTCACCAACTGATGAATAAATAAACAAAATGAATAGTCATGCAATGGAATATTATGCTACCTTAAAAAAGAAGAAATAATGACACATTGCTACCACATGGACAAACCTTGAAAACACCAGGCTAAGCGAAAGAAGCCAGGCACAAAACATCACATTTATAGCACACACCCAGATAGGAAAATCCAGAGAGACAGAGAGTAAATTTGTGGTTACCCTGGGATTGAGGGAGGGGTAAATGAGGAATGACTGCTAATGGATATGGGGTTTCTTTAGGGGAGGATGAAAATGTTCAAAAATAAGGTAACAATGATAGTTGCATGACTCTGAAATATATACCGTAAAATTTAAGGATGATTTTTAGGATAAGTAAATCATATGTCAGTAAAGCTATTAGCAAAATAAAGAAAAAAAGTTCTATTCTTTTTCTTGCCTCCCAAGTTCTTTATAAGGACTCCTACCTCTCCGGTGCCGGTAAAGGAGAATGGAATTGTATGCTTAAGTCCAATGAGTTTGGTAAACCAAAATTGAATCTACATCAGTGGTTCTCAACTGGGGGGATTTTGCACCCCCTCTAGGGACATTTGACCATGTCTGGAGACATTTGGGTGGTCATGAGTTAGGAGGGAGGTGTTCCTAGCAGCTGGTGGGTAGAGACCAGGGAAGCTACTTGACATCCTTCAACACACAGGACAGCCTTCATGACAGAGAATTTTCCAATCCAAAATGTCAACAGTGGTGAAGTTGAAAACCCTGATCGACATCTACTCAGCACTCCGTGAAGTGGGTGTTGGATCCTCAATGCAGTCCAGTTCCCCCAATTTCTGAGCAGCTCCTGAAAAGAATGAGCACCGGCTGGGCTCTAGGGACACAGAGGGTCTGGAGATGCTAACCACACGAGAGTTCTGAAGGAGGAGAGCCCTGTCTGTTTGGGTCACCAATGTCCCTCACATCTTGAGATGTGCCCAACCATGACACAGAGAAAGGAAAGAAGATGGCCCCTACCCCAGCCAGGGAGGACTTTCTGCTCAGCCTACTTTTGTCGACACGAACAGGGTTTTTTGTTTTGTTTTGTTTTGTTTTGTTTTGTTTTTTCGGTACTGGGGATTGGACCCAGAGGCATTCTACCTCCGAGCTACACCCCAGCCCTATTTTTTATTCTTTATTTTGAAACAGGGTCTCACTAAGTTGCAGAGGGCCTCACTAAGTAGCTGAGGCTGGCCATGAACCTGGGATCCTCCTGTCTCAGCCTCCCAAGTACTGGGATTACAAGTGTGTGCCACCACACCCAGCTGACAGGAACAGTTTAAATGGCAGTTTTATAGTAGATTGGCTCCATGGCTCATTGGCCAAAGAGGATCCTGCAGAAAAGAGATTTTCAACCCCAGTTTCTCTCACCTGAGAAGGGGAGATTCTGGGAGCCCATCTGTTGAAAGAGTATCCCTATGTCCTCCTGTGTCCTCTTGTGTCCTGGTCCCTGCCAGGTGACCACCTTTCTGAAACCAGCAGACTGGGTAGACAACAAGTTGTTGTAGTTAGGCTGTTTCCTCATGTCTCTAGGCCATGCAATGAAAGAAAATAACTTGGGAGAGGGCTCTGGTTGCCCAGCGGGCTGGCCTGAGCCAGGAGGCAGAGCAAGCAGAGGGGTGCGCTGGAAAACATGTTTCTCAAAGCTGACAGACAGGCTCTCTGGGGCCAAGGACCCCACTGTGTGTTGTTACAACGACGGCATAATGACCAAGGAAATGCTTCCCGTCCCCCACCTACTTCTGAACCATTCTCCAAGATCTGACCCTTCCCAGTGCCCTCTGGCCACTAGAAAGGCAGTCCTCATTCCCAGAACGAGTGGTCACTCTGCCAGCTCCCTATCCTGTCTCCTCAGCTCCGTGACCTCCCTCTGTGTTCTGGTTCCTGTCCATCTTCCATCCCTGGCTCTCCAGGGTGCTCGATAAATATTACTCTAATTCTGAAATGCGTGATCCTGGTCTCACCTAATTAATTTGGGTACGCCAGAGGAAATGGGTTAAGGCCTGAGCTACTTTCTAACCATAGGAAAGAAAATTGGTCACTGAAGAACAGTGAAGTGGATTTTATAAAAGAGTGGGCAGAGGTTTTCAGGGTCTGAAAGAGAGGCAGGGACAGACAGTGGTAGAGACAGACAGACAGAAAGGAAGGAAAACAGGTAGGGAGAGAAAGTAAGAAATTGGAGATGAAGCCAAACAGATGATAGAGAAAGATGAGAGAGAGAGAGAGAGAGAGAGAGAGAGATTGATTCCCCGCAAGAAAAAGAAGTGAAGAGAAAGACACACAGACCATCAGCCAGACAGGGAAGGTGGAGACAGAGTCTGAAAGACAGAGACAAAAGAAAGAGCAGGAAAGAAAATGTAAAGCAGAAAGTAAAAGGGAAATTCAAAGATCCAAAGCAATTCAGAAGGCAGGGAGAGACATCCAGAGACAGAAGAGGGGACCAGAGAAAGGCATTTGGAAGGAAGAAACTGAGAGACACACACACACAAGGATGGCCTTGTGAGAGAGGGAGGCCACCCACTGCCCCAGGGAACCATAACTAAGGATGTGCCTAATCCGGGCATGGTGGCACATGCCTGTAATCCCAGGACTTGGGAGGCTGAGACAGGAGGATCACAGATTCAGGACCAGCCTCAGCCACTTAGCAAGGCCCTCAGCAATTTAGGGAGACCCTGTTTCAAAATAAAAAAAAAATAAATAAATAGGGTCGGGGTGTAGCTCAGAGGTTGAATGCTCCTGGGTTCAACTCCCAGTGCCAAAAAATAAGGAATTTGAATTGAAGGACACCCTCCCCCCCCATTTCCCTCCCCTGTCTACCACTTTTGCCACAGTGTCTGATATGTCAAACAGAAGAATTCTTGTGCCAGATGATCTGGACTGTTGCCTGGGCTCGCTGCTCCCTGGTCTTCCTCGGCTTTCTCCCATGCGTGGTGGGCGGGGGAAACGAAATTAACTGGGCAGCAAACCTGACTGGGGAAAACAGTCATTCCAGTCATACAGTCCAGGGTACTTCCGCTTTTCTTCAGTTCTCCGTATTGTACATTAATCATCCAGATAATGAAAATACCATCTTACATTTGAGGAGCACTTAATAATTTCCAAATGTGTTCACCTGTCTCACTCCATGCAATTCCTTTGAACCCTGTGGCCTCTGCAGCTATTACCATCCCGATTTTCAACAAGGAACCGAGGGTCAGACTAAGTTCAGTACTCCAGCAGGCTGTAACAGAGATTTAAATCCAGGGCTTCTGACTGGAGCCTGGCACCCTTCTGGGCACCAAGACGGCCTCTTATACACATCTCACTCTCCTAGGATCCCTCAGCTCTAATGATTCCTCCTGGTCTCTCCAGCTGGGCCTGCTTATTTAGCAAATGCCGGCTAATATTTGGGCATGGAGAAAAAATTAATAAATGAATGACTTGAGGCAAAACCAGTTATTTGTTTAGAGGCTGTCAGTGGTCACAAGGGAATGAAAGTGTGTTTGAATTTCCTAAGTGCTTAGTCCCTAAGTGCTAAGTGCTTAGTTCTCTCAACTCCCATAGGGACCAAGCCCAGTCCACCTTCTGACACATGACCACCTTCATTCAGGACAGGACAACTTCCTTAAAATGGCATAATTAACAACAGAACAATAAGCAAAACCTTGTTCATCACTTTCCTTCATAGACTTTCCTGCTTGGAAAATAAAATACTATTATTTACCAAGTGATTACCATGTGCCAGATACTGGGCTAAAGTTTTACATGCATGATATCCTATAATCGTCATAACAACTTTAAATGGTAAGTGCAGTAGTACCATTATACTGATGGAAAAACTAAGACTTTGAGAGGTGAGATATCTTGCCCAAGGTCACACAGGTAGAAAATAGCAAATATAGATGACAAACATAAGTACGTTAAACTAAAGGGGCTAGCTACCACTAGATTATTCATTCATCCATCTGTCTATCCATCTACCCATTTATCCACCCATCCATCCATCTACCCATCCATCCATCCATCCACTCATCTACCCACCCACCTATCCATCTATCTACCCATCTACCCATCCATCCATCCATCCATCCATCCATCCATCCATCTACATATCCACCCACATACCCACTTATCCATTCATCTGCCCCACCCAACTATCCTTCCATCCATCCACCCACCCAACTATTGATCAGTCCATCCATCCATCCATCCATCCATCCATCCATCCTTCCACCCATCCACCCACCCATCTATCCATTCATCCTTCCAACCATTTAATCATATTTTTTCACCTCCTGTGCCCTTGAAATGGTCTCAGGATGAGATTTTTAGAGAGAGTTCAATCTTTAGTGGAAAAAATCTACCCAGACCTAAGAACTCAGCTGCAGCTCAACTGCTCAGTTCTATTCATCTTCGTGAGTCATTAACATCAACAGCTTTGAAACTTTTCACACTATTTCAGCAGCCAACCTTTTTGTCAGATGAAGTCCTGAACAGAACACCAATCCATTTCACGAGACCCCCGCTCTGCATGAGGCCAGAATGAAGAGCTAGGACCCTGCGCGCCCACGCTCTGACCCTGGCCTTCATGGAGTTCCCAAGTTTGAAAACACATGTAGCCAAGGGGCACAAAAATTAAATCTTGGAATTTCTATCCCAATCTTCATTCACTGCACAGATGGAAAAACCTAGTTCCCCTCAAATGAAGTGAGAAACCTGGGACCCCTTAGTTCACCTGGTCAGTCTTTTTTATCTCGATTAATATGCTGTCCGTGAAGATCCCATGAATACCGCTGCACACTGACATGGAGAAAATAGAAAGCAGACTTTGGCCTCTGCCATGTCCCTGGATTTCTGATCCATATAAATGCTGCAGAAGGGAGAAAAATAAGCTCAGCTATTGTTTGATAAGTTGTCCAGTGCCAAGAGCAAGGCCAACTGGGTAATTTAAGCTCCTAATCATACCCTTCCTCTTTTTAGGGGGGGTAGTAGGAAGAAATTGATGCTGCTGGATAGGTACAATACTAATGCTGGATAGGTATAATACTAATGAATAAGCTATTCTGGTTCATGTTCTTAGTCCTAAGGATTAACAAGAACACTCTCATTTTTTGAAAGAATGTCTAAAGGCATTCCTGCCTAATTAAGTAGAGTATACTGAATACAATTAATTCTGTTGTTGTTGTTGCTTTTAAAGATTCAAGGTTCTTCGTGAGAGGACCATCAGTCTAATCTTTTGCTCTCTTTGCAGAGAAAAGCTAAGTAGACAATCTAGGAAGCGGAACTATTAATAACTGCAGGACAGACCAGGGAAGCTGGTTTGGGTCTGGTTTTCTTTAAGTCAATCTCTGATAGCTGCTTCTTTGGTATTTCTCCTAGAAGTAGAGCGCTGACATTTTATTCCAGTTAAATAAGCTATTCCAGTTATTTGGGTCCCAGATAACTGAACTTTTTTTACTTGATATGGCAGTGGAGGAACAGCTGGCGTTCTCTTTGACCTCATCTTCACAATTATCTGCTGGCCAGTCGCAGTGCCTTTCTCCTCTAAAATATGCACTCAGGACAATGGAAATGAATATATTTTTAATAAACATGGACCAAGGAGAATGGTTTAATTTAGTTCTCCCTATTCCCAGTTCTCTCACAGTCCACTTGAAAAACACAGCTGCTGGCTTTGTGTGTGTACAAGACCGCTCTCCTCATACAGAGAGGCTCAGAATGGATGTGGAGTTCTCATTTGTTGTGTTAACAATGTCTATGCATCTGCATAGAGCTGTTCTGCAGGTCTGAGTTGTCCCTGGCACAATTGGAATTCATCACGGCCAATAAACATCCCAGGATCAGCGAGGGAAGGCAACAGCCTGCTTGTTTTGTTTTCCAAGCAAGACCACTTGCTCCATCCTGATGGCTGCCTGTCCTGGGGCTGTGGATAGAAGACCATCCAGGAGCCAGGTAGAGAATCCAGGTGAAGCCCTCTGGTCTCCGTTCATTCTTAATAACATCATCTCCTCATCTTACTTTCCTGACCTCCTGAATCAAATGAACAGGCCTGGGAAATTGAGAAGCATCAATACCAAACCGAGACTTTTTAGAAATATTTGGGTTGTCTGAGAAGGAATCACAGATCTGAATGTATCAGTTGTAGCTACTACTTAAAAGTAGGAAGTGGGACGTGGTGGCGCACGTCTGTCATCCCAGTACTTGGGAGGCTGAGACAGGAGGATCGCAGGTTTGAGGCTAGCCCCAGCAACCTAGTGAGACCCTGTTTCAAAATGAAAAGGGCTGGGGGTGTCGCTCAGAGGTAGAATGCCCCTAGATTCAATCCTCAGTAATAAAAGAAAAAGAAAAGAGGAAGGAAGGAAGGAAGGAAGGAAGGAGAAAGAGAGAAAGAAGAAAAAGTAGGAAAACAGAAAAAAATATTTGTTAGCAGAACTGCACGGTCAGGCAGGTAAGAGAGGAGTTAATGAAAGGATCTGCAGCTGCTGTATTGTTGGTTCTGTGTGGGGTTTGGTTTGGTTTAGTTTTGTTAAGGGCACAAACCTGAAATCTATAGATGAGTAACACATGGGCAGCAAAATCTGATGACTAAACACCAGGCTTTTCAAGCCAGAGTGCTGAAGTTGGGATACTAGCTGCTCAGACCACGGGTGATCATCAGCTACTTAAGTGCCCTGTGGCTCTGCTTCCTCACAGGAAAATTAAGGCCAAAACAATAAGGCAAGGAATAATGTCTTGGGGTTATCATGAAGATTAAACGAGTTAATATTTGTAAAGCACTTAGAACAGAGTCTGGCATCTAGGAAGCACTATATAAATATTTGACTAATAAATAAATCCAAATACAATCTCTCGATGTCTACATAGCCTCAGCCTATGGAAGCATGACCTATGCACAGGTGAAAGAGGGAAGTCTTGGGGGACCTGCTTGAGAATGCTAAACTCTTGAGCTATTAGCACAACTGTGGCCATGGTCATCGTGGAAGGGACCACCCACAGCCCATGGTTCCACTCGGGCTAAGAACAGGAATCCAGATGGTCACACACCAATTTTTTTTTTTTTTTTGGTACTGGGGATTGAACCCATGGGCATTGCACCTCTGAGCTTTATATTTTTCGTTTTTATTTTTATTTTTGAAACAGGGTCTCACTAAGTTACTGAGGCTAGCCTCCAACCTGCAATCCTCCTGTCTCAGCCTCTCACATACTGAGATTAGCCACCACGCCCGGCGCACACATCGGTTTTTGCTGAACCCTGAACTCGAACTTGGAGAGCCAAGTGCAAAAAGAGGGTCTGTGTGTCCCTTCCTGCCAGGCCATCGATTCCTCCACAAGCGTGCAAGGAAGCATCAGGAAGCAGGGAGATGAAGGCCCACTGAAAAGCAAACGGGTCACAGGATGGGCAAAACAAACCGGGATTCTACTGGGGCACAGGAGGGCAAACTCATCAAACTGGCCGGGGCAATATTTCCTGTAAAAGAATCAGTCATTTGTTTTTTCTTTGTTTCTTTCTCCCTCTCTTCTTCTTTCTTTTTTTCTTTCCTTCTTTCCTCCCTCCTTCAACCCTCCCTTACTTTCTTTTTTCTTTAAAATAATTATAAACATTGCCATCATATGTGTGTGTGTGTGTGTGTGTGTGTGTGCATGTGTGTGTGTGTTTTACTGGAGATTGAACCCAGGGGCATTCTACCTACAAGCTACACCCCAGCCCTTTTACTGATTTTTTGTTTTGAAACAGGGTCTTGCTAGGTTGCTGAGGGTCTTGCTAAGTTGCTAAAGCTGGTCTTGAACCTGTGATCCTCCTGTCTCAGCCTCCCAAGGACTGAGATGACAGGCGTGCACCACCATGCCCAGCCATTGCCATGATTTCTATGTTCTAATACATTCACCTTAACACAACCATCAGAAGGGTGGGACACACAAAAAGACCACTCCAAATCCTATCCACTTTGATTCAATCATTCAGTCAGTCACATCTGTTAGACTGGCACAGATCTAGACACTAGAATACAGGTGTGAACACAACAGGCCAACGCTCCTGTCCTCTTGTCTAGTGGTGAGAAAGAGGATCCGGGACACGAAACAAAGCTGCTATGTAAGGCTGGAGATCAAGCAGTTTTTCAGGAGAAAGATTCAGATCCTTGAGTCCGAATTACTGAGACGCACGTGTTCTCGGCAACCCCACTTCTAGATGACCGGACTCTGTGCAGGTCCAAAGACTTCAAACCATAGCCTGTGTGGACAGACTCATACGAGGAACACTGATTCGGGGGAAAGGGTTCTTGAAGGGGCCTTGACTGTCAGCCTCAAGATATTTTGCTGTCTTGCAGAAGACAGGTCCCTTGCAAGGACCCCCATGCCAAAGAAGTCAATGTTGGCTCCCTGTGAAAATCAACTAGAAATGCAACCTCATAATAGACAAGACTGTCTCCAGGGTAGGGGCAGTCCCACTCGAGATGAGGCCCAACTGGAGACTTGCTGGGCATGAGAGGAGGGAGCTGGTGCTCAGAGGGAGAGCCACTAAAAGGCCTCATAATTCTCTTTCCATCAAGAGATTCTATGAGTTAAACATACTAAAAATAAGCATCCTCATGCGGTCATCTGCAGATACCGTTCTTATGTGAACGGAGCGTGTGAGGAAAGGGCATTTTCTCCTGCACCTGTATCTGCAGATGTTGACCTTTTTCCTGGATCTCCAGATGTGCTGAGGTCGGAATGGGCCAGAGAAGAATGCACCTCCCACAATGTTGTAGCTCCTGTTCCACAGCCTGGCTGTCAGACCAGAGGGGCTAAGGGACTCATCCGAGGTCATGGGGACAGAAAGTGACAGAAGCTGAGAACAGACTGCTTCCTATCTCCGCTTCCAGAAAATGCCTAAGGCAGGGAGAGATGGATGACAACCTCCACAAGTGAGAGGAAGAGGTTTTGCTAGGTGTCCCTGGAGCTGTCCCTAGAAGGTGCCTAAGTAGAGGAAGGGAGGGAGGTGAGAGCCCTTTTATCTCTACGGGGTGAGGATACTGGCTCAGTACCTCCCAGCATGTCTAGAGTGGACATCCTACAGGCTCCTCAATCCAAATAGGGGTTGGGGACAGTAATTTACATACAGGATTCTTAAGCCATTGAGAAAGAACAACAAAGGGAACAAATCTCCATGTCTATCACCCAGAAATGGGACAAGTTGTCCAACATCTGTCTACAGACCCCGATCTTCTCAGGCTCAGCTGGTCACCCTTGTGGTAAGAGGAAGAGACCCCCGAAGCCACGGCATAATTTATAACATTAATCCTTTTGTGTGTGTGTGATACTGGGGATTGAATCCAGGGGCGTTCTACCTCTGAGCTACACTCCCAGCCCCCTTTTCTTTATTTTTGAAACAGGATCTCATTAAGTTGCTGAGGGTTGTGTTTGGTTGTTGAAGCTGGCCTCAAACCTGCAATCCTCCTGTCTCAGCCTCCCAAGTACTGGGATGACAGGTGTACACCACCATGCCCAGCTGTAATTTGTAACATTCATTCTTAAAGCTGAAAGATAGAGAGAGCTGTTGGATGCTAAAAACCCAGGCAAATAAAACAAGAAAAGAAACAAAAAGAGGGAAAATTAGAAAGAGCTCCCAGAGGAAATTACAAAGAGGATTTGAAGCAGTTTTAGGGTCAAGAATCATTAATTCTGTTGAAATGGGGGTAAGCTAACCCCCATGGATAAGACAGGCATGAAAGTTATAAAACATTTAAATGAAATGCATCTTTACTGCTTCCCGGCCATTGCAGGATTTCAAATAGACTTTAAAAAGTAAAATAAAATAGATCTTCGGAGAGCTACTTTACCCAGTAGATAGGCATGCCCTGCAATCAGCAGGCCCAGCATCTCCCTAGCCTGCCTGCTCCATCGCAGCTTTTTATCAGACAGAGGAAAGAAAAACAACTTTGCCCAGGTCCAATTTGGATAAATTTTGAATTAGCAGAGTCTGAATCGATGGTGGTTTAATGAAGTTACAGCTGGACAAGTTCAAGAAGGAGAGGCGAAGGGAGAGGGGAGAAGGAAGATGGCTCAACAGAAGTGAACAGAAATCAAAAGCAGGACAGATGGAGAAGCAGCGGCAGCGGATGAAACACCGCGAGTAGAAAGAAAAAACATTTTAATGATGTGACTTGAAAGAGAGAGGGGGATGTGATAGATCCTTTGCTCAGAGACCTGATATTCTTCTTTGCAAACACTTGAGGGTGGGGAAGGAGGCGCTGGTATGGAAGCAGGTAAGTAGCTGGCTGGCTGTGGATTATCTGAGCACAGAAATGCTGTGTTCTTTCCCAATGCATAAATGGTCTTCCAAACCAGTGGGATTTTCTTCCTAGAAAACTTCAGCCACATTTCTGAAGGTGCAGAAAAAAGTCAGAGAAAGCCTACTACAAGCCCACTGAAGAGGCTTGGGATCCCCATTCTCCCCCACGTTCCGGATCAGCGTCGGTGTTTGAGCCGTCATTGTACCCCAACAGTTCAAGAAGGTGGGTTTAAGGTGAGCCTCCCTCAGAGACTGGGGGCAGACTTCCCTACTCATTGGATCTGAGCCTGATTCCAGGTCTGGGGGCAAAAAAAAAAAAAACTCTCCTGACAATTGATTTCCTTCTCTGCTTCTTTGGGGGTTGGCCCCCAACCTGCCTACCCTTAGCAGAACCCCATTTTCCCAGGACCTCAGAGAGGAAGGGATGGATGGGCTCTGGAACACACTCTCTCAAATACCACTTAAAGTTGACAGCTGTTCTCGGGGTTCAGATTGCTCCCCACTGGAGCGGCAAGAGCAACGAAGAGGGAGGAAGTACCCGCTTGGGTGGAAAACACACTTCCCAGAAGAGGACATTTGGCTCAGGGAACAACGAGTATGTCCAGAAGACAGGTGCCCTGAGTAATGAGACTTTAATGCCGAAGCTAATGGGAACAGTACACGAGACCAAATGCCAAAAAAGCAAGGAATAATGAGGGTGTGTGTGAAGCCTTCAGCAAGCCGCCGCGGCAGGACTCTTCTCCCAAACATGGGGCGCAGGGCCAAGGTTCTGGCCACCCAGGGCCTCACTGGAAGAGACAGATGGAAGCCTTAGGCAGAGAGAGACCAAAGATTGCCCTGCCCCTCTGGCTGGGAGTGGGATGAGGCGGGGAGGGGGCAAGAGAGCGGAGAACAGTGCTCAGGGACTCTGGGTTTCTGGGGGAGGCTAGTGCAATGGCTTCCACGCCCCTCAATCAGAGGTGAGTCCCCGGCATGAAGCTGCAGAGCAAGGAAAGTGGGCACAGCTCTGGCCACTGCCCCATGATAACTGGAGCATGGGGGCTGCAGCGGACTTTGCAGCCACAGAGAAAAGACAAGGTCTTGAGGGTGTCTCAGGATCCCTTTCTTGTCATGTGACCTTTGGGACAGCCTTGAAAGCAAAAGAAACAGATAGGGGCCAGGTGCAGTGGTGCACGCCTGTAATCCCAGTACTTGGGAGGCTGAGATAGGAGGATGGCAGTTTCAAGAACCAGCCTCAGCAACGTAGGGAGACCCTCAGCAACTTAGTGAGACCCTGTTTCAAAATGAAAAATAAAAAGGTCTGGGGGTGTAGCTCAGAGGTAGAATGCCCCTGAGTTCAGTCTCCAGTACCACAAAAAAAAAAAAAAGAGAGAGAGAGAGAGAGAAATGAAAAAAGAAAAGAATACAGAGACCTGGGGCAAGAGTGAGTAACTGGGAAACACAGTCAGAAGAACAGAAATGGGAAAAGAATAAAACTAGAAATGAGCTGGCTGAAACTCCGCGTCTTGTGCGCACGGCGCTAGGTGCTGTAAATGGGGCAGGAGGGGGATTGTGATAGATGGAGCTGCTTGTGAGCTGCACATCTCAGTAATTAAAACGGAATGGCCTGAGGTCCATCCTCTCTCCCCAAGTTGCATCTTTTCTCCCTTCCCCTAGCGCCTCTCACTACTCTCGGGAGCTAGGACTCCTGCAAAATTGCTCGGAGGTGGGGGAGAGGGTCTTTCAATACTGTAAAGGGTTTGGGGTTTTTTTTCCCTCAATTCATATCGAAGTTTGTTTTGTTTTTTATATTTTTTGGTATGGCCTTCACTATCCTCGGCTTATATAGTCCATCTTTGAAAGAGATGCCCTGGGCACCTCTGTGCCCTGTATGCAGTCTAAGTGGCGGTCACTCGCCCTGTCTGCAGTGCCCTGGTAGGAAGGCCATTTATCTCTCAGTTCTTTACTGTGACAACCTGCCCCAGGGCAGAGGCAGGAAGGACTCTGCTTTCTTAAGTCATCTGAGTATCACTGACCTCTTTGTCTGCAGGAAGGTAAGAGCCAGCTGCCCTGCTGGACCCCAAAGGGAGATGGAGACAGCGAACTAGCTGTGTGGCCTGCAGCAAGTTACTAAGCCCCTCTGTGTCCCTTTCCTCGCCTATAAAATGGGCCGGGCATGGTGAAGCATGCTTGTAATCCCAGTACTTGTGAGGCTGAGACAGGAGGATTGCAGGTTCGAGGCAAGCCTCAACTACGTAATGAGGCCCTCCACAACTTAGTGAGACCCTGCTTCAAAATAAAGAGTAAAAAATAGGGCTGGGGGTGTAGCTTGGAGATAGAACGCCCCTGGGTTCAATCCCCAGTACTGTAAAAACAAACAGTAAAATGGGCCTCGATGCTCAGAGGGGTGGCGGCGGGGGTGGGGGGGGTGTCAGTGAGACCATGCAGGTCATGTGCGCAGGTCACGTGCTACGCAGGGGCCTGGCACATGGTGAATTCTTCTGTGTCCCCGCTTCCTTGAGATCTCTTCTGTTGGAGGGAGGCCTTGGACCTCCCCATCGCCAGCTTTCCGGGGTTGCACAGGTTGTGTAAACTCCGGGGAAGTCAGGGCTCCCACGTTCCTAACACTTAAGCCCAGTTGAGGGGGACTCCCCAGGTTCACAGTGGGTCTGACTCTCTCCAGAGTGACCAAAAGTGGCCTTTCACCACCTCCCCATCCCCTAACTCCTGAGAAGAAAGGAGGCCATCCCACCATCAGCTCAGCCAGCTGCTCTCCCACCTGCAAAGGTGACCCCTTGTCACCTGCAGTAGATTCAGCCTGCCCCACTCCCCTCCACTTCCAGAATTAATCCCACCCTGTGAATGTACCTCAGTGGTGGGGGAAGGAGGCAGGTGGAATAGTGTGCATTAAGAGTCTATCTATTGGCAATGCTCCCTGGCAGCCTCATCTCCTTGGGTGTGCAAACATTCCTACTTCATCTGTGGCTGCTGACCCAAGCAGTGACCCCATCCCAATGCAGACCTGCAGAGGCGGCAGCCCTGGGATGGAGAGAAGGAGGGGTACAGTGAGCAGGGGCTCTGATCCCATGCCTCTTCTCTGCATGCATCCCAAAGAAACTGGGTCCCTTTAGCCTCGGAATCAAAGTAGGAAGCTAAATTGAGAGATCTGTCTACTATCTTATGCAGAAATGTGGAACATTCCTTTTCCCCCTCACACTCTTTCCGGGCAGTTATTTGAAATGTTTGATGCATATGCAACTCCATTCTTTTGTCCTGTCTCCCGACTACCCCCACGGCTTGCCCAACACATTGCTATAACATGAGACTGGTTTTTTAAAGAGCAGTAAATTACCCTGCCACATGAGAAGCAGCCCCTTTAACATGGTCCCTGTGGATGCTGGACCCTCACGTACAGAGTTCCTCTCTGAGATGCCTCTTCTGGTCTCCTGCCTTTCAGAGACAGCTGAGATGCTCCTTGGAGATCAGGTCTCATTATTGAAGGTCCTCTTGATTTTTTTTTTTTTTTTTTTTTTTTTTGTGTGTGTGTGTGTGTGTGTTACTGGGAATTGAACCCAGGACCTTGCACATGCTAGGCAAATGTTCTACCACTGAGCTACGTACCCAGCCATCTTGGCCCATGATTTATTTCTAACTAAAGAATCAAATCAAAGCCAGGCATGGCAGGACAGGCCTGTAATCCCAGTACTTGGGAGGCTAAGCAGGAGAATCACAGGTTTGAGGCCAGCCTCAGCAACTTAGTGAGACCTTGTTCCAAAGGTGGGGGGGGGGGACTGGAGTTGTAGCTCAGAGGTAGAATGCCTGTGTTCAACCCCCAGTACCCCCCCCCAAAATCATATCTACCCCAGGAGGATGAAAAATATGCCACAATTACAGAAAGTCAACCTGACATGCCATGAATTATCAAAGTACTACTTCCAAGAGAGGTACTAGGGCACCATTTTCCAAAGAAGACTCAGCATGTGGCCTCCCATGGTGATTGCTTGGGAAGACATTAGGATATGGACTCCCTGGTTCTTTCAGAGGAAGAATCAGGCACATCCCAGGCAAGGCCCCCAAACTCTGTGTCACAGAGATTTATCTCCTAGGATTCGGCCCAGATTGCCAGCTTCATTAGCCTGTGGTGTCTTGGCCCAGAGCTGAGAAATGGAACAACTGGCACCAGGAACTATGTCCTGTGACTCACAGAGCTATCTTATACATGTAGAGAGCCACCCTGGAGGATGCCCCTGAGGTCACACACATGGCCACTGGCAAAGCCGAATCTCATTGATCTGGTACACCTCAACATTTCCACCCGTCTCTGGGACAGAGAGGAGGTACACACAGCCTGTATTTTTAATTATACATTTCTGCCCACAGTGTTATTCAGTGATTTCTTGCCCCTTTGGCTTGTGCTGTATTTTCCTTCTTCGATGGCCTGCATTACTCAGATCTTATTAAAGGATTATGCTTAGATCAGGTTATTGCCCTTTAGAAAAGAACGTGGAGGAATGGCAGAAGAACCAGGGCGGATCAGCGGAAATCATTTCAGTGGATGGTAACAGGGAACTAGGCAGGGCTAGAGGAGGTAGGGAAGGAAGCAGAAGGAGAAGCTGTCACTCACATCTCCAAGTACCCGAAAGTCATTTGGTGATGACTAACTAAGAACCACGCGTAAAGTAAAGCAGAATTGATTTTCAGTGGGTGAGATGAGCCCGGGAGGCCTGGCTTCTAGTCCAAGCTCACTTGCTCACTAGCTGGGGGACCTTGGAACTGGGATCTAGCCTCTCTGGATTTCAGTTGCCTGGCTGGTAAAATTAAGGAGTTAGGTTTAATGAATTGCCTGTAATAATCATTCTATGAAATGAATCTATAATGGACGACAAAAATAAGACAATGTACTACCCAGCCTTTTCATAAAATTTTGGTTTTACTTCCAGAAGTGTAAGTGTGTGTGTGTGTGTGTGTGTGTGTGTGTGTGTGTGTGTGTGTGTGAGAGAGAGAGAGAGAGAGAGAGAGAGAGAGACAGAGAGACAGATAGACAGACTGACTGTCCTGGATGCATTTTTATTTTATTTTATTTTATTTTATTTTATCTTATTTTATTTGGTACTAGGGATTGAACCCAGGGGCATTCTACTTTTGAGCTATACCCCAGTCCTTTTTATTTTTTATTTTGAAACAGGGTCTCATTAGGTTGCTGAGAATCTCGCTAAGTTGCTGAGGCTGTCTTTGAACCTGTGCCCCTCCTGTCTCAGCCTCCCAAATACTGAGATTACAGGCATGCGCCACCACTCCCAGCTCTGGATGATTTTAAACTAAGCTTGCTCAAGGTTCAAGGTCAAGGGACTGAGACCCTCTGAAGGTTTGCTGGTAAACTCTTCCACCCAGTCCTCTTCCCTATCTATAATATCTGCAAAGAAAAAGACTACTGCTGTGAGGTCATAAATGTGACTCAGGGAAAAATAATGGGTTGGAGTTTCTCAAGGAAGAGAAAAAGAGGAGAACGATCACAACAGAAGGTATGTACGAAATGAATGTAGCCTACACCCTCATGGATTCCATTATGGCACTCTCTGTCACTAACATGAGACATCTTACTCATCCACAAATTCAAACCATAATTTTGTGATCCCACAGGATAAATATTGTCAAGGAGCATGACCCAAATTGTAAGACAGAATGCACTTGAGTCCGTGATCATTTCAAACACAGATTGTGCAGGATTTCGAATGGGTGGAGGGAGGCAGGGAAGAGGGGAGTGGTGACCCCCATTTCCAGGAGCAGGATGCTAGTTCTAACATGTGGTTGGAGTTCCTCCCGGGCTCTAGAGAGGAACCAGAACATTAAGACGGAAGCACAGTCCTGCCAGCCCCGGAGAAATCAGTCAGTACACTCCAAGGAAGAAGGTCCTTTTGGTATAGCGTCCTTTAATTCTGGATCCACAAGCAAGTCTGTCTGGGGCTCATGAATTAACCTCGTTCAGTCAGCTGGCTTCTTTCAGCTGTCTTAACCATTGCGTCCTGCACAATTGCTGTGAATCAACTGCACAGTCAATGCGAACTCTCATTAAAATTGGCTAGAAACAATGAATTGGACTTGGTTCCCTACCTGTGTCCCAGTGGCCTAGAACCATGGGTAAGCTCTGGGTATCTTAGCAGCAGATTCCCCCGAAATGACTGTGCTCCGAGTCTTGGGCAGGGTTGTAGGTGGGTACAGAAGGGATAGATGTTCAGGCCTTCTGAGCTTGGGGCAGGGTGAGAAAAGAACAAATGTAAAGACAGTGGACAACCTGACCGGGGAGGACTGTCAAAGTCCAGAGATTGTTGAAAAGCATGGTTGTACTTCCAAAGCGAGTAAAGGTAACGTGTGCCTTTTATGTGCACCATTTACCGTTCGGAACACACCTTGTCTGTGTACAGTGGGCAGAGCTCATCTGTCGCACCAATGTATCTGTGTATATGAAAGAATGGGGACAAAAGCAAGCCCATAGGTGGGTCTGGGCAATGCCACTTTGTCCTGTTAGTGATGGCCATCAACCTCTCACTGGGTCACTTTCCTCCTTTGGTTCTCTTTGCTTCTTTCTGTCTCCCCGAAGTCCTTCCCCTAATTCCTCCTTTTCCATAAGCCTTCTCAAATCCATCCACAATTTCCCAGCTCACCCTGCATGTATGTGGTTTTTGGTGTTGTTGTTGTTTGTTTGTTTGTTTTTTGGTACTGGGGATTGAACATGGGGACATTCTACATCCCCAGCCCTTTTATTACTTTAAAATTTGAAACAGGGTCTCCCTAAGTTGCTGAGGCTGACCTCGAACCTGCGATCCTCCTGTCTCTACCTCCCAAGTACTGGGATTACAGGCGTGCACCACTGTGCCCAGCTCCTACAATGCATTTTTTTAACTCAAAGAAAATGGAAAACACACAAGGCCTTAGCCTTCAGTCCAAGGCAAGATTTTTCCCCCTTTCCTTGCAACTGCTATATTTGAAGTCAATACCAAGTTGACTCCATTTAGATCAATCCATTGCAGCAAGCACACAGTCCTTCAAAAAAAAAAAAATGGAGTGGTTTTTAACATTTTAACAATTCTTGGCCCAAGAGCCTAGGAAGAGTTCCTCACTAAATGAGCCAGCAGAGTGGTCCTGTTTCTGCAGTTATGTGGCCTCTGAGGAAAACAGAGCTCTTTGGGTTTGTAATTAGTTTCTAGAGGGAGAAAAGATGGAAGAGAGTGTTCTCATGACCTCCTCTAGAAATAAGCAAGGGACTCAAAGGCAAAGGACCCTATTGACATTCTGCCTCCTAACACTCTTTCCTCTTTCCTGGTGACATCCACTCAAGCTCCCCCCACAGCCCTAAGATTCCCTCCCCATGCCCACCTACCTCCTTCATCCCCTCCACCCCTGTGTAGGCAGTGGGAAGGACCAGGGCACCTCTGACTTCACCAACTACGTCTTCAGCATCTTAATAGCTTCCTCAACCATCTGTTAATTAGCCATTAAAAGAAGAAGAAGAAGAAGCCACACAGCTCCTCCCTCAGAAATATTCTCATCTCCAAGACACTAATGAATCAACTCGGGGTGAGGAGGCAGGAAAGGGTTTGGATTTGAGACAGTGAACAGGGAATGTCAAAGGGGGACCAGCCTCCTCCAAGGCCAGGTCCTGGGCAGAGCCCCACCCCTGGAGGACTGGAAAGCACAACAGAGCCACTCAGGAAGCATTAAAGTCGGGGGTACCTGTCAGCTGTCTGTCAGCCCAGACTGTTTTTAAAAAGGGAGAGTAGCCAGGCGTGGTGGCGCACACTTGTAATCCCAGTACTTGGGAGGCTGAGACAGGAGGATCCAGGTTCGCGGCCAGCCTCAGCTACTTAGGCCCTCTGCAACTTAGTGAGACCCTGTTTCAAAATAAAGGATAAAAAATAGGGCTAGGGGTATAGCTCGGAGGTAGAATGCCCCTGGGTTCAATCCCCAGTACTGCAAAAAAAGAAAAAAAAAAGGTGAGAGTAGAGATCTGGGTGGGTAGTTCCTATCCACATCTGGCACACGTTTCTGCCTTTATTCCTGTGCGGTCCCTTTCTCCTCCCCAGGTCCAGCTAGCTGGATCTGACTTGGTGCTCATTTATTACAATCGCCAGAGAGCTGGTAGTTTCCCCCGCAGACACTAACTTCTCACTCCAAAACATGATCGCAAGGTCTAATCACTTCTGGAAAAGACGAAATCTGTTCTTCCCTGCAGGGGATGGAGAGATGGAAGGAAGTCCTGCCCTAAGGAAGATGTGTGCATGAGCAGGCAGAGGATGCCCAGCCTGGGAACACAGAGGCCGAGGCAGATGGCTGATCTTTTACCCCTTCTCAAACTCCCACAAATAGCCCTTTCTAGAGAGGCTGCTCTCATTGCAGCTCCTGCAGCTCAGGCTTGCACACCCCAGTGACATCTTCAGGGAGGGTCGTGCACTGGAATAGCTCTTCTTCTCTTTTCAATAAGGAAATGTCTTGGCTGAACTCTTTCAAAGAATATGACATTCCGAGCACATCCTACTCCCCCACCCTTGACCTCCGATGATGTGCGTTCTTTCTTCTCCCCACTTTACTTAGGGAAAGCTCCTTATGGCGCCAACATTATCTCCTTCTCCACCACTCTAGCTTATTCTCTGCTTTGATTCTCCAACAAGATAGTGTGAACACAACACACACACACACACACACACACACACACACACACACCAAACTCCCTGAAATGGCAAGCAGCAGCCTCTGAGATGTGAGCAGAGTTAGAGGGGCCCACACTCCCACCCAGGAGTTCAAGAGTGACAGGCACACTCACCCTGACACACTTGGAAGGAAGTGGTCGAAATGAGATGTCACTGTGCCCACATTACCAAGAACTGAAAAGTAAGTTTCCTCGACCTGCCCAAGGTCACTCAGGGAATGTCCTAGATGGACCTGCATGCTCTGCCCTCCTCCGCCCCCACACACACACAGGCACTGCTCCCTGCCCCACAAGCAGGAGTATGGTGGCTTCCAAAGCACCAATCGGGGGAGACTGCAGCTGCTGTGAACTGAATAGAATCTGGAGGTGAACTTGGAGAAACATCCCAGATTTGCATAATGCACGCCCCTCCCCATGGTTACCTCTCTCCCCCAACCTCAGAGAGGAATTGTCCCACTGGTGTCACTGCAACCATTCTAGCTTAGCTATGATAGGGGGTGCCTGTGTGGTCAGGAGGGGAGAAATGTCAAGAGGAACAATGACCTCTCCAGGGTCACACGCTAATGCCAGCACCCAAAGATGCCTGTTCCCAGCATCTAAGGACAGCCAGCACCGCATCCTCACAGGCGATGACCAACACACTGTGTGAGGCCGTGGGGTCAGGGCAGGGGGCAGCAGCTTTCTCTAAGAGTGCAGAGAACAATGGCTAGGGGAAGAGAGAGAAACCCAAAGAAAGGTTTATGGGAACCAACCAGGAAGAGGCTAGACTCAGAGCCTAAGGTTTGATGAGGAGAGGAACACAGGAGGAAGAAAGAGGAGACAAGTGTCCCAGCCCTGGGGTAAAGGCGATGGGTGAGAAGGACCAGCCCATCTGCTTCAGCAGGACACCTACCTGCCCACGGGCAATTCCTTCTCTGCTTCCCAAGCTGAGCCAACAGACAGAATTCTTTACCAAACAAGACTCAAAGGAGGGAGTGTCTTGCCCTTATTTTCTCACTATCCCCCCTCCTGTCCTCTGCCTTAGAAAGCTGGGACTGACCACTGGCCATTGCTCACAAGTCTCCCGTTAGTGCCCGGGGCTAGTTGAGGCACAAAGGTCATACTGAGTACATCTGTGCTACCTGGGAAATGAGGTGAGGGAGGGAAAGAGGACAGTGGCGACCTGGGCTGGTGAGAGAGGGTTATAAATGAACACCCCCATTCGGAATCACTCCAATTCCAACTCCCAAGTTTGAAGTACCCACATTTAGTGAATTCAATTCAATAAAACCTTCCAAGCAGAAAAAAAAATCAGTTCTTTCAGCATGCTTACACATTTCTATCTGCCATCCCCTTTTTTCGGCAAGATTGGGGTGATTATGTCCACAGCAGAGAGGGAAGGAGGTCTTCAGGACATGAGGGTCATGATCAGGGTGCAGAAATAAACTAAGCCAGGCGTGGTGGCACACACTTGCAATCCCAGTACTCCGGAGGCTGAGACAGGAGGATCCCGGTTTGCAGCCAGCCCCAGCTACTTAGTGAGGCCTCTGCAACTTAGTTAGACCCTGTTTGAAAATAAGGATTAAAAAACAGGGCTGAAGGTGTAGCCCGGAGGTAGAATGCCCCTGGGTTCAATCCCCAGTACCACAAAAAAAAAAGAAAGAAAGAAGCTAAAGGTGGGTGGGTCAGGGTGGGGCCTGGTGGGCCCAGAAGTGGTGGTCCTGGGTTACTAGGGTAGTGCCATGTGCCAGAAATGGAGGCATTTCCTGGAGCAGGGTTTTGGGGTTCCCTGAAAGGACTCTACTGAACCACATCTACCCATTTGTCTTCATCAGGACACTGGAAGCCGAGCTAAGTTTTCATCCCCTGAATATAGGGGTCCTAAAGACTGGGCTCTGGTTGGTTGTTCCTTTGCCACCGGGAGCCAGAGCAGTGGGTGGGAGATATCCTGAGTGCAGCTGTGGACTGCTAAGTGTTGAACCCCTGACATAAGTTTTGGCCAGAGGCAGCCCCCACTGCCTCTCCCATTCTGCAGTGAAAGATACCCCACCAAGATGAACACAGTAAGAACCGTTCACTGGGAGAGTTCTGCCTACAGGGCTTAAAAGAACAAGTCCTCCAGTCTCAGCAGGAAAGATAAGCATCCCACTCGGAGACACACCATCTGTGCTTGGTCAACACAGAACGGAGAAACCTTTATTCCTTCTTCCCTGCGAAGCAGCCTTTCCCTTCCCTATCACCCCATCCCCAGCACCTGCGAGCACTCCAGTGTGCACTAAACCACTCGGTATTCTTTTCCCTAAGGTTCCAACATGAGTCCATTCCCTGTATCAAAGAAGACGCTCCGGTTTGACTCAAAACACCAAGCGCCTACACCAAAGTGTCCACATGCCCTGGAAATAGAACCCTGGGTCCTCATTCGGGATTGCAGAGCTAGTAAGATTCTTCTACTTGAACTTCATGGACTCCCCTGATTCTTAACGATTCGTATTCTGCCTTACAAATGATACATCCCCCTACCACGGAAGCATGCATCCCGGGTTCTAGGGAAGGGAGAAGAGGGTTCAAGATTTATTGCATGTAAAACAAGCCATGGCGAAAGTGACTTCGGAGGATGAGGAGGGGTGGGAGTGAAGAGAACAAGGGAGGCATATTAAGAGGGGGTGAGGCCACCCACCGGGAGACAGGGGCGCCGGGCCGTGGCTCTCACCTGTGGATGTTCATCTCCCGCGGAGGGCGGTGGGCCTTGTCGTAGGAGACCTTGGCGAAGACGCCGGCCACGATGACGAAGGCGATCACCCCGCAGGTGATGTAGACGGTGAAGTTGGTCCTGTCCTTCTCCGGGTCGTACTTGTTCTCGGGCCCCGGCGACACCACCTTGGTGCTGGGCGTCTGCACCCACACGGGGCTCTGGTAGTTGGTGCACTGGCGCTGGTCCAGCTTCTCGTGGCGCTTCTTGCAGCAGAAGCGGTAGTAGCAGGTGCCGCAGCAGTACAGGTAGCCGCTCTCACTGTTGTTGCACTCGAACTCCTTGTCGTACTGGCCGCTCACGTCGTAGTAGCCCCAGCACGTCTCATAGGTGACGGCCGCGCTGGCCGCCGCCGCCGCCGCCGCCGCCGCGGGCTGTCCCCGCCGGCTCCCCGCCTCCGGGACGCCGGGCGCCCGGGCGGTGCCGTTCAGCTCGCGGCCGCCCCGGGCCAGGCCGCCCCCGGGCCGCCGACCCCCGACGGCAGCGGCACCGGCGCTCAGGGTCCGGTTGGCGGCGCGGCCGCGGGCGGCGTGAGCGCCGGGCAGCAGGTCCAGGGACGCGAGCGAGAGCAGCAACAGCGGCAGGAGGCGCCGCAGCGCCATGGCGGGGCCGGGCGGGAGGGCGCGGGGAGGCTTCCGCGGCAGGCCGCTGCCCCGGCCGGCCGGGCTCCGAGGGCGGCCGCGCGGGCTGGGCGGGCGGCGCGAGGCGCTCAGCAGCGGCGCCGGGGCGATGGCGCCATCGAGGCGCGGGCGGCGGCGGCGCGGTGCGCACGGACCGGCCGGGCGCGGGCTGCTCCGGGCTCTCACGCTGCGCGCCGGCTCCGCGCTCCCCCTGCGGGATCTGCGCGCCTCCGGGGCAGCCCCATCCCCCGCCGGCGGCGCGGCGCGGCGCGGCTCAGGCAGGACCCCGAGCGCGGCTCCGGGCGGCGGCGGCGGCGGCGGCGGTGGCGTGGTCCCGTCCGAGCTGGTCCTGCGGGACGAGACGGGGAACCGGTCACGGGGTGGGGCGACAGGCGCTCCCGGGGACCGGAGGGGAGAGGATGGCGGGCGGGCGGGGAGGGAGCGCGCCGCCCTCGAGGAGCTGGGTCCCGGCCGGCAGGGGCGCGGAGCCCGCTCCCCAGACGCGCCCCGTGGCCCTGCGCGCCGGGAACCCACCGAGGGCGCACGGGCAGCCCGGCCCCGCAGCGCGCCCGCCGCAGGCTGGCTCCCCGGGACTGAGCCGGCGGAGGCTGGGGTCCGGCGGGGAGCCGGGGAGCGCGCGGCGGCGGGACCTCACTCACTCACCATGCCGGGCTGCGACTGCAGAGGCGGCGGCGGCTAGAAGAGCGAGCCGAGCCGCCGAGAGCCGCCGGCTCCGCGCCTGCACTAGTGCCGGAGCGTGTGCGAGAGGGAGCGAGGGAGACACACGCACTCACACACCCGCACACACGGAGCGCCGCGAGGGGAGGGGAGGGAGGGGGGAGGGAGGACAGCCGCTCACCGCCGCCCACGTTTGCACGCGTAAGACTCCTCGCGGCTTCTCCCGGCTCGCGGCACTTGGAGCCCCGCGTCACAAAAGCCCTGGACACCAGTTAATCGACACGGCGAACCAGAAGGGTGAAGGGGGCCAGGAACTAGGCGAGAGTGTCCCCTCTGGAGCCGGCCCGCGGCAGAGCCAGACCTCCCCTGCCATTGCTCCCCCAGCCCCGGCGGAGATTCCACCCTACCCGAGCCCCCGGTTGCGAGCTTGCAAAGACGGAGTTGGGGTTGCTGCCGGCCTCTGCCTCTCCCTAGTGGTGATGTTTGCAGCCGAGAAAAGAGGTCAAACCCATTGCTACAGTTTCCTAAACTGAGGCCAGGGGTCAAGTGGCTTGTCTGAGACTATTGGGGGGCCACCAAGCGGGCGGAACCTACACTTTCCTCCCCTTGAGCCCTCTGCTCCAACGCGCACGTAGGCATGAGGCAGCCCCCCAGCGCTGCGTGGCACCTCTCACCACCGCTTCTCCAACTTTTTTTTTTCTTTTCGTTTTCAGCTTTGAGGCCAAGCGCGTAAGCAAAGCCCGCCCGAGCTTCTAAAATTCAGCTTTGAAATCCCTGAATCCGCGTGCGGAAATCCTTCTGTTGTAGCTACTTGGGGCGCAGAAGCTGGGGTGCTGTGCGGGGGGGGTGCATTCTTGTCCGTGGACAAGTCCGTGGAGACCTGAGTTTAACTTTCACAGCGACGAGACCACCCCAAGAGGGACTCATACTCACGGTCTGCGGTCCGTGTCCTTGGAAGATGTGCAGGGAAATGAGAAAAATAGGCAGTAGCGAAGGCCAGATTCTGCCTGCGCGCCCTGTTTGTTTGGTTAAGGGCAGGGGACAGGCTGTCGGACGGATGGCAGTGGAGAAATTTTTTTCCTCCTGAAACTGTCCATTCAGTTCTACTCATGTGTGACACAAACCAGAGATCCCCATCCGCATAAGGCAGAGTGCCTCTTCTGGCAACCGCGCCGCGGGTACATTGGAGCTGGAACCCGGAAGGAGAGCCGGCGTGATCCTAGGACGGGGGATGCGGGCACTCCCCTTGCAACCCTGCACTGGCTGCTCTCTCCATCCCTCCCTCCTCCTCTGCACCTCCTCTTCTTCTCTCAGTGGTATTTCTTTTTAATGGTTCTGTTCAACAAACACTTGTGTAGTGCCCACTCTCTGCCAGGCACTATGGTAAGTGCTAAGATTGAAAGAAAAAAGACATCCCTGGGCTGGGTGGCGCATGCTTATAATCCCAGCTACTGGGGAGGCTGAGGCAGGAGGATCACAAGTTCAAGGCTAACCTAGGCAACTTTATTGAGACCCTGTCTCAAAAAAATTTTTTTTTAAAGCTCAGTGGTAGAATACCCCTGGTTTTCATTCCAGTATTGAGGAGGAGAATAAATAAGACAGCCCATTTATTCAAAGAGAGTGAGCTTGCCCACTGGGATTACAGATGATCAAAAGATTTCCAGCGGGCATGGCTGATTCCCAAGGTGAAGATGGGTGCAAAGTGTTCTGAGGCCCCAGGACAGGCACCCAACCTAGCCCTGGAGGGGAGGCGCCAAAGACAGCTTTCTCAGTGAGGTAATCAACAGCATCTTGAAGAATGATTAAGGTTAATAAAACAAGCAAGAAGCGAAGGATGCTAACAGCAGGGGAACAGGAAACCCAGGAAGTCTTGAAGTGATGAGGGTATGTAAGCTAGGGATTCAGGTTAGCATAAACCCCTAGGGAGTCCTCCAAATAAGGCCAACAGGAGGGCATTGTCTCCCCTGCCAAAGAACTTGAACTTGTACCACCTTTGATGGGAAGCTGCTGGTGAGTTTTAATGGAGGGAAGGCACTCTCAGAATTACAGGTTTTCTTAATCTCTAAGCCAAATGGAGTGGGAACCACTGGACTGGGTGCAGGAGAAGCATTCTACCTCCCTGAAGATCCAGGTGAAAAACGATGGAGGTATGAAGTAGATGACTGGTAGTTGGTGCCCATAGTGGAGACTATAAGTTCGGGCCAAAGAGTGGGTTCAGGATCCAGTTAGCAATGACACTGTTCAAGGATCTTCCAGAGATGTGTGGAGCTGCCCAGCACAAGAATTGAAAGCTCAGAGCCAGGTGTGGTGCCATAGTGTGTGCCTGTAAGCCCAGGACTTGGGAAGCTGAGGCAGGAGGATCACAAGTTCGAGGCCAGCTTGAGCAACTTAGTAAGACTCTGTTTCAAAATAAAAATAAATAAATAAATAAAAAGGGCTGGAGATATAGCTCAGTGGTAGAATGCCTCTGGGTTCAATCCCCAGTAGCACCAAGGGGGGAAAAACTGAAAACTCAGGAGAGATGATAGGCATCCATATTTGGTTGGTTTTTTTTTTTTCTTGCAGTATTGAGGATTGAAGCCAGACATTCTACCTCCAAGCTACACCCCCAGCCCTATTTTTTTATTCTTTATTTTGAAACAGGGTTTTACTAAGTTGCAGAGGGTCTCACTAAGTAGCTGAGGCTGACCGCGAACCTGCAATCCTCCTGTCTCAGCCTCCCAAGTACTGGGATGACAAGCGTGCGCCACCATGCCTGGCTATATTTGGTAATCTTTAAAAATATACTTGAAGACAACAGCCCTATAACTTTTTACCTTCATAGTAAATGCAGTTTCTAAGCCATTTCCTTCCTGCCCTCTTCCCTGAGTTCTCGCATTTCCTTCATTATTCCAGAATTTGCTTTTCTGTATCTGGGAGCTCCCTAGGAATACATAGAAGAAACGAGTCTCATGTGGGACACTAATAAGATGCAGTTAGTGGACCTGGAAATTGATCTGGTTTCTCAGACCCCCCCACACACAAGTCTATTCTGAACCCCTGTGCTCATAAATGGTGGTATCAAGAGACTCACAGAAAATCATAGTGAATCAATCAAGGTAGGGCAGGATCTTTAGGGTTATTTATTTCATTGCAGTACACTACATTTTTTTTTTTTTTTGCAGTACTGGAGGTTGAACCCAGGGGCATTTTACCTCTGAGCTACACCTCCAGCCCTATTTTTTATTCTTTATTTTCAAATAAAGAGGCCTCACTAAGTAGCTGAGGCTAGCCGGGAACCCGGATCCTCTGGTCTCAGCCTCCCAAGTACTGGCATTTCAAGCATGCGCCACCACGCCTGGCTTACATTTTTATTTATTTATTTATTTATTTATTTATTTATTTATTTGCGGTACTGGGGATTGAACCCAGGGCGTTCTACCTCCGAGCTACATTTTTTTATGCTTTATTTTGAAACCAGGTCTCACGAGGTTGTGGAGGGCCTCACTAAGTAGCTGAGGCTGCCCTCGAACCTGGATCATCCAGTCTCCACCTCCCAAGTACTGGAATTACAAGCGTGCGCCACCACGCCCAACCCCAGCTTACATTTTTAATTCATACTTTTAGCCCTTCTGGTTTGCCCTTTGAAGCTTACCCAGCACCACACATTTGCCCCATTTTCCCCTTCTAGCCCTTCTAGTTCTTTCCTTCCTTCCTCCCTTCCTCCCTCCCTCCTTCCTTCTTCCTTCCCTTCTTCCTTCCTTCCTTTCTTCCTGTTGTTGTTGTTGCACTAGGGATTGAACCCAGGGGCATTCTAACTGAGTTACACCCCCCAGCCCTTTTGTTTTTGTTTTGAAACAGAGTCTTACCAAGTTGCTGAGACTCTTGCTAAGTTGCTGAGGCTGGCCTCAAACCTCCAATCCTCCTGTCTCAGCCTCCCAACTACTAGGATTATAGGTGTGCACCACCATGCCCAGTTTTCCCCTTCTGGTTTCAATATCTGAATTGTTGACAGTATCAAAACATCCTTCCTTTGTGGATTTGACTCATTAAAAAGTCCCAGAAAGGAATCATCTTTTCCACCCTCAGGCAGCCCCAAGGCTCAGGGAAAATTGTTCCAATCCCTAGCTTTGAATGGTAGATCCCAACTGAGTTGAGCCTACCATGATAATCTTATTCTTATAAACAATGATGGTTAAGAATGATCATGTGACCCAGTTCTGGCCAATACTAAATGAGAGAAGTCGGTTGGAGGATTCTGGGGGAAAATGTCCCTGCTCTTAAAAATGGTAATAATCCCTCTTCTTTTTTGAGTACTATTTCTCTGAATGGTATGACCTGGCATAGGGCTGCCAATTTAAATTGATGATCATTGGTGCTGTTCACTAAATATCTCTGCTTCTAGGCATATAGTTGGATTGCAACCCTTGGCCCACTTGCAAGTGACTAGTACTGGTCAGTGAATTATGAGCAGAAAGGATGTGTGTTATTTCTGAAGCAGAGCATCTAATTGCTTCCACAAGATACTCTAGAGTTCTCATTTCCTTCTGGCTTGGTGATTGGCAATGCTCTGTACGGGAGTGGTTTCTTAGCCTGGGTCCTCGACTGATTACAACGAGTGCCTGATAGCTAATAAAAAAGCACCCCACCATGAACATGTGACAAGCAAAAAATATATACATATACTTTTTGCTAAATATATATATTTGCTAAATATATAAGTATATATATTTATATATGTATTATTATTATTATTTTGCTGTTTTAAAGCCACTAGAATTAAAGTCTGTTATTGCAGCATATCCTAGCTCATCCTGACTGATATACTGAGGATGGCAGATGACACAATGGAGCCAATCACAAAACTATGCTCAGGGCCCTCCCAACTCTGGTCGCCAAGTAATGTGAGATAATTCAGTTTCCTTTTGTTGAGTCCTGTCTGAATCCAGAGTTTCTCTTACCTGCAGTCAACTGCTTTCCTAGTGGATACATCATATATTGTCTGTCTCCATTCTGAATTTCTTTAGGGTTTCTACCCAACTATGCAACTTTGTACTAATCAAATCAGTATGGTGAGATTCTGTTTTCTCCATTAGAAAATGGAGGTCTAGGCAGAGGGAGTGTCTCTAAGAAGCCATCTCTATTGTCTCTAGTTTTTACCATGGCTTCCATGTATTAACTTGTCCACAAAGCCTAGCATGATTTGGTCCCCTCTATCGTTCTAAGCTCATCTGTACCCACTCTTTCCTTACTCTCTCAGGCCAGCCACACTGGTGCCCTTGCTCCTCCTCAAAGCCTTAGTAATTGCTGTGCTCTCTGTCTGCATCTCTGCCCCCCAGATGTGTGCAGGGTTCTTTCTCACACCCAACATCTAGGTTTCTGCTTGATCATCATTAATGGAAACAGTACATCCGCTGTCCAGTGCATCTTCTTCCAATGTGTTCAGTCTTCACCTCATCACGATGTGTTGCTGTCAGCATTTATCACTAACTGATGTACATTCATTTAGACATTTTTTAATCCTATTCTGACCTTCCCCTAGAATGCCTGCTCTTGCTGGCACTTCGTTTACTTCTGTGTTCTCTAGGCCTACAACCAGGTCCAGTGCATAGTAGGCTGTGGTGGATAATGAAGGACTCTCCTTCAGCTGTAAGATCCTCTGGGCTCTACCTCAACTGCAGAAAGTTGTCTCACCTGGGGACACAGTCTGCCTTCCCCAAGAGGCCCACATTTAGTGCCTCATCCAGTTGGAGGTACCAAGATCCAGCCATTTCAGCCCAATGCAAAAACTCTAAAGTCCCAGAACTCCCTGGGGCCAAGGTTCTGCTGGGCCTGTCTTGCATCTGCCCAATCCTGTTTCCTCCCCCATTTCTAGTACTGTCAACCTCTTAAAAGTATCCTGAATGCAAAATTTTGTCTCAGCATCTGCTTCAGGAGACCTGAGCCTGTACCATAGGCATTTAATAAGTGTATGTTGAAATAAGTGAATGAATGAATCTATGGGCCCCAATTTCCCTCAGTGGCATCCCTATAAGTGGATATATGGTTTTTGCTTTATCCTATCTGGTAACAAGTTAGAAACTATCTCCTAAAGCCACTAATTCCAATGTTAAATAGTTCTAATAGTTAGAAAATTAGAGTACATTAGCTTTTGTTAATGTAGCTTATAAGCAAATCAATTTATTGGCCCATACTGAGTTTATAGTTGACTAGAGTGTTTTTTGCATTTGGATGACTTTTTTGCAACCATGCAAAATACTTCATACATATTTTTGTTCATTTTAAAAATCTGATCCCATTATTCCAGCCTTCTAAGCATTTTAAGACCTTGTCATCTAATATGCTATTTCTCTCAATGCAGTAGACATTTTTCCTTGCCTCCTAACATATTTTACCGATTTTATGCAGCCGCAGCCCCTCATCTTTATGTGTAGATGTGCTTTCCACCATTCTCACTCCATGGGATCAGCATGGGGTTCTCTATGGCCCCAAATGAAGCCAATGACCCAGCAGAACTCCTTAACCTGGATATTTAGAGTAAGCCAGGGGCAGAAACCCATCCAGTCAGATGACCCACAGGACTTGTGTGTGTAGCACTAGGAAGGATGCCCACTCTTTCTTCTGGAATGACACTGTGGCAGATATCTTGTCCTGAGAAGGGGCAGCCTATTCATAGCTGATGGCATCAAGGTTCCGCTGAACATCGGATTTAGAGTGAGGACCTCTAGTTCACTGGAAGCATCTGGGAGAAGAAACAGATGTGATTGAATTTGTTCCTGGCATGAAAACCCACACCAGCATGTGGCAAGGTCAGGGGAAGAATGTCCAGCTGTTGAAGATGGTGCCAAAGACACAGTCATGCTTTACTAGATGGTGTCTAAAGAGCACATTGATCTCAATCAGAGTTTTGGAAATTGTCAGAAACACAGTATCTATTCTGATAGTCAGAACACTATAGATAGACAAGATTTGGGAGGATGTGGGCAATTATCAATAGAACCAGCACAGTGCATTTGTTAGGGACAGGCAGTTGCTCTCTGCCACCAAGCATGATGGAGCAGGGCCCCAGTTATAGTGGTGGCAGGGGTGCTGGTGCAATAGGGAACAGAAATTGGGCCCCTAGCCAGCAGCACTGGTCAAGGATTGGCCAACTGAGTCAAGGTCGGGGAGGGACATGGAGAGCTTCAACTCAAGGGACATTTGTTCTCATGTTGTAACTGAGAGCAATAGAGATCAGAGGAGCAACATGGTAGCCAGAAGCCATACTAGTCCTTAGTTATGTATTGTAGACGAAGAACAGGGTAGCCCAAGCCACTCCTATGCTTTCTGTCTCAGGCAGATTCTATAGATAGAACCAGTCATAAGATATGGGGAAAGCAGCTTTAAGAGGGGCTAGGGCACAGACCCAGGATGTGGGGACAAGTAGTGTCCTCGAGTTAGCTTACCAATGGCCACACATTTTGTCCCATTCCTCCCAACAGGAGGCAGTCTCTCTGTCCTCCCTTTGGATCTTAGCTGGACTCAGGATTTGCTTTGGCAAATAGAATGTGGCAAAAGGGACACTGTGCGGACTCCAGTCTGGTGATGCTCACTTCAGCATTCTTGGGAACCAGCCACCCTGTAAAAAGCTTGAGTTACCTGGCGTACTAAATGATGAGAGGCCACATGAAAGGAGATGCTGGAATCTGAGACACTGGTTCGAGCCCTTTATTCCCAATGGTGCTCCCAAGGGAATGCAGCCCAGGATTGGCCCAAATGAGACTAGAAGAAGAACCATCCCGCTGAGCCCCAGCCAACCCAAATCCCAAGAAGTAATAGATTATGGCTGTTTCAGGTGTTTTTGGCCACTAAATGTTGTTTTTGGCCACTAAATGTCTATCCTGTTGTTTATTACAACAGGATAGACAACTAAAAATAAATTGCATATCAAAGCACAGACTCTACGCAGAAATGTATTAGGAGTAACGTCTGGCCACAAAGATGTCTGAGGCGACTTTGCTGCTGTGTTCATTTCCTACACATGCATAATGAAGTATCACAAACCGGGAGGCCTAAACATCTGACATCTATTGCCTTACCGTTCTGGAAACTAGAAATTCAAAATCAACGTGCTGTCAGGGTTGGTTCCTTCTGAGAGTGGCGAGGGTAAAATCTGTTCCAGGCCTCTCTTCTTGGTTCATGGCCAACCTCCTAGATGGCTGGCTTGAAGTTCACATGGCGTACTCCCTGCCGATGGGTCTGTCTCCAATTTCCCCTCTTTTTATAAGAATACAGCCAGATTGGATTAGGGTCCACCCTACTGATTTCATTTTAACTTTATTACTTCTGTGAATATCATATCTATCAATTAAGTAACATTCTGGTTTAGGAGTTAAGACTTCAACGTATGAAATTGGGGAGGGGGGGTTAGGGATACAATTCAACCCATGACACTTGCTAAGTGGAGTGGTGGTATGACTTATGCAAAATATTTTGTGAATACATATGCTAATGAAGAGAGGCGGAGAAGTCTCTTTCTTCCTTTCCTCCTTTCTTTCTTGGTACTGGGGATTGAACCCAGGTAATGGGGATTGAACACCTACCTCCAAGCTACACCCCCGGCCCTATTTTATTTTTTATTTTGAAACAGGTTCTTGCTAAGTTGCTGAGGCTAGCCTCAAACCTGTGTTCCTCCTGTCTCAGCATTTGCCACCACACCTGACCTGTGGCTATTTCTTACTGGAGAAATATTAGAGAATACCGACCTAGGTCATTCTGGAAATGATAGTTCTTTTACGTACCCTTTCCAAGACCCAACACAATGCTCTAGTGAAACAAGCAAGACTCCAAAATAGGAAGCACAGGAAATGGCTTCCCCCGGCATTCCCCACCTAGGGATGGAGTAACAGGGACTTTGCTTCATGTGTAATTAGAACTCTGGAGCTGTGGCCTGTCAGAGTCGGATGAATTTGCAAGAGGTCACATCCTCTGGACTCAGCCACACATGTAGAGGCCAGGATGATCTCAAATGATCTCTGTGAGTAGCTTGGCCTAGAACTAACTCACCTCTACCTTCATTTATTCATTTCATATTATTTATACTGTCAATCATTCAGTATATCTTGAACCAACCCCTGCTATATGCTAGTCATCATATAGACCCCAAAAGACAAACTTAAGTAAATTATGCTATATGATTTTGCAATCTGGTGTCTTATTTAGAACCTCAGGAAAGTACTTTCCTTCTGTCACATACCAGAGATTGGGAGGAAGAAGTGCCTCTTTAAGAGTACTTAAAAAATGCTTTTTCTTCCTGGCTGAGTGTCCAGCAGTTCCAGAGGCCACAGGTTCTCTCCATTAGGTCATGGGCTATCCTACCAGGAGGAGGCCTCTGAAGATTCAAAACCCCTCACAAGATATTCTGGAAACACCATCGAAGTGTTGACAAATGTGCCTCCTTCAGGGGCTGTGCCCATCTGGAACCATCGAATGTGGTCTTCACATTTGATGTAGCATTAACAGCAATGATAATTTGTGTGTGTGTGTGTGTGTGTACGCACGCACATGCACCTTTATACCTTTAACTTCACAATTCAGAACCCTACTGGTTAGAAATTGATCGAGTTATTTTGTATAGCTTAAGAATAAGACCAGATGATGGCAACCGATGATTAAAAGTGTTGTGGGAGTCGGATCCAAGATGGCGACCAAGGGAGACGCCACGCTACAATCTCTCTGAGACGCACACCTCATTCGCTGTGAAAGCAACCTCTCCACAGAAGAAAGGCAACACAAACTTGAAGTAAACAACTAAAAGTTTGAAATGCGACGGAATCAAAGCCAGAAGACAAAACAGAGGAAAGTAAAAAGCTCCAAGCGCCTTACCTAAGGGAAGGCGGCGGCGCCATCTTGGCCGGACCGCGCCGGCCGCTATCGGCATTGCGACTTCCACGCGCCATCGGCGGAGAAGCCAGGGACTCGTGGGAAGATCAGCAGCTGCAGGTCAGCAGAGACGAGAGCAAACAGCGGCTCCACCACACTTGAGAGACCAAACGACAGCGGCCACAGCGGCTGCAGCGGCGCCATCTCGGCAGGACTTTACCCGCGGCCACCAGCATTGTGGCTTCCACACAAGACCAACGGAGACGCCAGCGACCTGCTGTGAACCCAGCAGCAGCAGAATAGCAGCAGAGAAGCCGAGCAGCGACTCGCTCCACGCGCGACACGGACCCGAACTGCTGCGTTGGCAGAAGCGGCAGCGGCGCCATCTTGGTCAAACCGCGCCAATGACTACCGGCATTGCGGCTTCTGTGGCCACCAACAAAGCCAGGGAGCTCTTCTAAAACCAGCACTGCAGAGCAGCAGCGACAAAAGCGAGCAGCAGTTCGATTCACACTTGGCAGAGTCCCCAAGACCCGGAGGCCTGACCAGAACCTGCAGCAGCGGCTGAGCCCATCCCCCACCCCAGAGATTTAGAGCAGCTCTCAACGAGACCGTAAGTCAACGAACCGCCCCAGGGGAGACCACCCAGCACCCACAGGGACTCCTTGGGTCTGCGACAGTGCAGATTGCCCCGGAGGAGGCGGGAGTGGGGTCTGCTGTGGGACGCGGTAGATGTGTGGATAAGCAGACAATCCCCGGTGACATTTGGGTGGGACAGACTTGCAACCCGGGGGCCGCAGTGCCCTTATAGAGTCCCCGGGGATAACCACAGGACATACAGCTGTGGTAGCTGGGGAAAATTGGACCAAACCAGCCCTCTCTGTGGAAAACGTGGAGTTCTGTGTTTACACAGAATCGGGGCAAAGCGACAACCACTGCTTCTGTAGGCAAATAGAGACACAAGCACGGGGCCCCCTGCTGGTGCCTCCTACCATAGGTGTAGACAGACAGAGGCACAGGGACAGACCAAGTGGAGACCGTGGAGACCAACGCTTGCAGAGAGAGGGGCAACAGCGGCACTGGTCCCACACACAGGTAGTGAGAGGCACCAGGCAAGGGTCCCAATCACTGAAGGAGACTAAGAACTGGGCCTGCAAATGGACATTATACCGAGCAAGTGGGAATAACCACTCAGTAAAGGCCACTCACTTTTAAGACTCACCTGGTAGCAACTATCTACCCCCAGGATAAGAAAATATAAAGGGAGAAGGATTTGACATAGGATACCTATAGAGTGAGAGAGGAGGAGCTACCAAAAGCAACAAAGGCATAAACATAAGAAACCTGAAACCATGAAAAGGAAGAATAGAAAAGAAACAATGAGCCCCCACAATCCCACAACAACAGAACCCGCCAACTCAGAAGTGCAAAGATTGCCAGAAGAACAATTCAGAAGTTAAATAGAAGGAATGATACAGGATTTCCGAAAAGAATTCAGAGAGAGCCTAATAGAAATGAAGGAGCAAAAAAGCAGGAATCAAAAAGAAGCTCTGAAGGAAGTGAAGGATGCAATAATTGAAATGAAGGCATCAATACAGACCATCAACAATAGAATAGAGCACATGGAAAACAGAATCTAACTCTTAGAAGATGACCTTTCCAAAAATGAGCACATAGTATATAAATTAGAAAAAACAATTCGACAGCATGAATTGGACATTGAGATCTCAGCCAGTCTTAAAAGAACAAACATAAGAATAATAGGCATAGAAGAGGGATTAGAAGCTAAACTAAAGGAATCAATAATCTATTCAGAGAAGTAATATTAGAAAATTTTCCAAACATAGAAAGAGAGGTCAATACACAGGTACAGGAAACATATAGAACCCCCTATAGACAGGATCAGAGAAGAGGTTCACCATGCCACATAATAATCAAACTGACTAATGTAGAGGCCAAGGAGAGAATCTTAAAGGCAGCGAAAGCAAAAGAAAAAGTAACATTCAGAGGCAAACCAATAAGAATCACTCCCGACCTTCCAAATCAAGTCATGAAAGCCGGGAAGGCCTGGAGCGACATACTTCAAACTCTGAAAGAAAACAACCTCCAGCCAAGATTTGTCTACCCAGCAAAGATATCTATCAAATTTGAAAATAAAAACCTTCCATGACAAACAGAAGCTGAAAGACTTTATGTCTTCCAAACCAGCACTAGAGAAAATGCTCAAAGAGATTAATTACAAAGAAGAAAAAATAAGGAAACCCCAGAACCAGAGAAACAGTGATTTCCATCAAACAAACAACTAGGCAAAGAACAAACAC